>APFE030331295.1:53842-71018 GCA_000404065.3 Pinus taeda | reverse complement strand
TTTTTATTTTCAGCAAGCAAACTTATCCGTTTTCAGCCCAACGGACCACCTGAAACTTCTCAGTTTTTAGCAAAAAAAATCAGCTTTTTTTCTGCTTGTTCTTGCTGCTGTTCTGCTTGTCTTTCTGCTGTTCTGACTTTGCTGAAGAGCTGCCTGGTATGTGTGCCAAACTGCTGCCTCTTTCTCCTTCTTGTCCAGAAATCTCCCTTGCTCTCTTGCTCTCCTTCTCCCAATCTGCTCATGAAAGAATGAATGATCTTTTCCTCCTTTCCTCCTTTAATATAACTCCAAGTGACTTTTGGGTGATCCAAGTGACTTTTGGGTGATCTCTAAATCCAATGGCTGAAATAGATTTAGATCAATGGCTGAGATTAAATGCACATTTAAATCTCACTTTCTATTTTTTAATTCACCCACTTTAATAAAGACCCACTTAGTCATTTATTTCCAAAGTCACTTTTCCTTTCTAATTTTACATTAACTTTATTAAAGTCACTTTAAAATTAGACTTTAGTAACTTTATCACCTAAAGTCACTTTTAAATTAGATTTTAACTTTATAAAAAATTATAAAGTCACTTTAGGAGAAAAATTAAAATCTTTTGGACACTTTTCCCTAGGCCAAAGATCAAAGCCTAAGGGAACCACCTGTCCTCCGGTACCAAATTTCAACAAGTTTTAAGTGCTAAATTCCAAGAATGGACAATGCAAGGTGTCCAAAATACTTGTGGACATTTAGCTTCCACAATCGTGCCAACAACCTTGTCAACAGGTGATTGTATGTAATGATTTGCACACAAGAATCAACACCTACATTTTCAACAACTTTAATGAACAAGTCACCCATATATTGTGCATCTTTGCCAAGTGCATCCATTGATTTCAAGGAAGACACCATGAAGTTAATGTATGGGTGGCATGCTGGATTTGTCCATCCATTAGAAACAACACTAACCCCAAATGTTGGCCATGCAACTTTAATAGGCTCAAGCATTTTATCCACCTCTTTCTTTGCCTTAGTCAACAATGTGGTTATAAGCTTCTTTGACTTAGGAGGCACATACCGTGATGGAGCCCCTTGAGTTAGAGCTCGACACATCTCAATAAATAAAGGTGATCGTGCAACATTAAATGATATGAAGTTCAGATAGAAAAAGAAGGAAATGGTGATATCAAGCTCTTCCTGTCTCTCTTTTTGAAATATCTTGTCCATTGGACCAAGTGCCACTACCTTTCTTTTTGTTGCTTGATCTTCACCCCCACCAAAACTCTCAAATGGAAATTTGTTGTTGCTTTTTCTCAAGAATGGAAGGGGATCCTCATTCTTGTTTTTTTAGATGATGTAGCCACCCTTGCCACACTGGCATTGGCCTCTTTTTCCATTTCTTTCCTCTTAGCTACAGACACATTTGCACTTGCTCCAATTCCACAACCTAGTAAGCCCAACAAATGTGCTTTCACGCGGAAATAGGTGCTCTTGAATTAGGTGTTGCATAAGATGCATTTCCAAGTAACATTGCCTCCTCCCTTTAACTTGTTGCATGGCCCTTGATCTCTTGTGATATACTTCCACAAGGGATATTTACTTTCTTGAGCTTGTTGTCTTTCTAAATCTATTCTCCCTTCAACATTTGACACTGTTGTTGCAACCCCACTTCCAACAGAGGGAGCACTTGCAGACCTTGATGAAACTGGAATAGGAGGGGCATCACTAATGGAGACATTCTTCCCCTTCTTTTGCCCCTTCCCTGTTGCCCTTGATTGAGTCATGAATGCTATCAAAAAAAAAAAAATGCATTAGCATGTAAATAAAATGGACAAGAAAACTGTTGTAGCAAAAATAGAAAAAAAATGGAAGCAAAATGCACTTATCGGTTGCTTGAATCACCTCCAAAACGCTCCTAAACCCTTTGCTACTCGCTCCCACACACCCACAACAAGAGAGACAAGAATGAATAGAAAGTCGCCCAAATTGAGCTTTTAAAGACCTGCGACACACTTTTCTATAGGGACACGTCTCGAAATTGAGACTCGTTGGTTGGGTGAATTCGATTCACGGGTCCAGCGAATCCCACGTGTTCAGACATGTTCGAGCCACGAATCAGACATGTTCGAGCCACGAATCAGACATGTGTCCCTCGAGAATTGTGTCCAACATGTGGGATTCAGGACATAGGGGGGAGGACAAATCTGGTTTCTTAGGTTTTCTTGATCTAGTGTGTTTGGGAAACCTATTTGAAGCTCCTTAGGCTATAACCATAGCCTTTGGATTGACTCAAAGGAACTTTGAACCAGAATCTTGAAATTACTCTTCTATCCAATGTAAGCCCTATTTTGTCATATTCTTATCCAGTGGATTTTTGTTGTAGGATCTTTAGGGGGTCATTTAACTTAAGATCCTTGGGTTACTTTATTCTTAAGCCCTACTAGGGATCTCTCCCTTGTGTTTGATTGTGTGCTTCACTAAAGATGGGGGAGTAGTTGCTGAGGAGACAATGGTAACACTCTCGTGTGTTGCACTTTGTCTAGATCACTTGGCGAGGCTTTGGTGTTGGTGATAGATTTTGTTGTAACAAGGTTGACTTAGTAAAAAAAGGGTTTCAATATGTTCTCATTCTTTGGGGAGTGCATTGGAGTGTACTTTTCAAGGGGAGCATTTCCTTTTTTGAGGGGAAAGTTCCCTAGTGCGTTCACTTGTGTCCTACCACAACACACCCCATCCCCCCACCACCTGGCTAAAAAAATAATATCTTGAAAGGGAATGTAGGGAAACCCATGTCTCAAGAGGATGGGGAGTGCACACCCTATTGTCAGAAATACATACTCTAGAAGAAGTTCCTTTAGCTTGGACAAAAGAAGATGAAATTAAAGCAAGGATGTTAGGCATTGAGTTAGCAACAATTGAATTGATGATAATGTTCTAAAACTAGAGCATACAAAGATAACAAACAAAAAAATCAAAATGAGTATATTGTAAGAAACAGAGCAACCGATATACTATTTTTTCTTCTTCTCCAAAACTAGAAATGAAACAGGTGTGAAATTCTTTCTCTACTAGCAAAAGTTATGAAAAAGACCATGTACTATCTACACTATAGAAAATGATCAATATGAGTAAAACATTGTTTTAGTTAAAGACAAAATTACAGAAGTTACTTCTGCAACTGTATGATGGAAAATTACCCCTCAAGTTAGTGAGGGTTGACTTGATGAGATTGTCACAAAACTATATAAAGATATATGCCCATCATAGAAAGATAGTAAGTTTTTATAGTGAAAATGGTTGAGTAAATGAGTAAAGTACCTAAAGGAAAATTGACTTAGGCTTTGATGTCCATTTGCATAATCATAACTTTCAAGTAATTGCTTTTTATAATTGCTAATCCATATAAAATTCAGGACAATTTGTGGGATTACTCTAGGAGTGAACGCATTGGCTTGGACAAGAAAAAGATAAAATTCAAAGAAGGATGGCGAGTGTTAACTTAATCATCATGCTTAGCCAAAAACCAAGAAGGAACATTACACATTGTACCAATTCAACCATAGATTAAGGATATAACTCTAATGACCCAAAGAGATGCAATGAAAACATTAACACTCGAATGGATTATTATGACATACTAGGCTTTGGTGTTGGAATTTTTGACATTGAAGTTAATTCATACTCTTGAAAATTTGGCAAGATGAGTAGCATATCCTCCAGACTAAGTATATAACATAATAGCCTACTTATAATACAACATTAATTCATAATTGGTTAGTTTGCCAAAAAATATTTTGTTGAAGACAAAAATAGCTAAGCAACTTTTTATAGATCTAGCTGGTCAGTCTCCGCTCCAATGTTGAGGGCTTCCAAGGTGGTCCTAGTCCTCCCATGCCTCAAGGGGTGAGACCATCGTCATCTAGGCCCTTGATGAACTACCATCCCTCACAAAGTGCTAAGGCCATCAAGGTCGTCTGGGGGCACGCTGGGTCCACGCTCATCATCCCAAAAAATCATCAAATGTAGGGCAAGGTGCTAGAGGTGCCCAAAGGTATGTGTGATGTTCTTCTACTGCGTGGAGTCCCATGGATCTCAACGCTTCACTTGTGGGTGTCAATGTGCTCCTATGGAGGCTTGGGTACCCATGGGTGAGGGGCCCAAGTCATGGCTATGGAACCACCTTGGGATCACAATATAAATTCTAATGCAAGGAATTGGTTAGCAGGCACAATGATAAATTTTGCATCTAAGTGAACCAAGTTTGAATGTAAAGTGCTATTTAACACTTCAAATAAGGCTTCCCTTCTAAAATTGAGGCTTTGAACTCGCAATGGTGTTTCCTCCCTAGGTAGGAGTGGCTAAAGGACAACCCTAATAGGTGTTTCCAACACCCAAGGGGAAGTAACATTTCCTCAATCCACCCTTCAATCAATAAGTGTTATGCTATGTTGCATGAGTGTCTGGAATGTGGGAATGTTGGGAACTTGGGTACGGGTGTCGGGAACGGCCAGAGGTTTCCCCAAAATTTACAAGAAACGTCTAATCGCGAGCGGAATATTATATAATAAAAAAATTAAAAATAAAATTTTAATTATATAATTTATAATTAATAATCAAAATTAATATTAAATCAAAGTATTCAATATTAAAATCAATTTAAATATATAATCTCTCTTTATATATAAATATATTCTCTGGGTGTCTCTCTCCCTAAGTCTCTCCTTTTTATATATATAAAATATTAAAATGTCAAGCTCATTGTCAGTTCCTTGACACATGACCAGTGTTTGCAACAATCTGCCTTAAAAATACAAAGGAACAATTTTACCTATGTTTCTCTAATTATTCTTAAGAGAAAAAGTAAAGCAACTCTAATGGTTAAGCATTGACTACCACATACAATATGCACACAATCTTTTGCGATATATATACATAAACAACAAAATAAATACTCATTAGCATGACATCCCAGATATCACCCTTACATTGAGGTGCCACATGCTTCCTTAACTCATCAAGAGATTGCTCCAATTTCGCAATTAAGGATATCGGTGTTAAGGATGTCTTTGGCCTTTCTTCCTGCGAAGGTTTCAACAAAGGCTCATGTTTTGTGGGCAGTTCAACATATTTGTCTACAGGTTTTATATTCCCCGACCCCAAGGAACGTCGAAACTGCAAAAAAAACACTGTTCAAAGCTCCCAGAACTTTCCTAAGCTTCCATTACAGCTCCCACTGAAAAGGAAATGTCCCCATACAGTTCCAAATCTTTCGGGAGTGCGCGAACCATTGGAACGAGTTTCCCACCTCTAGGGAGCCGTTCCCGTGTAACAAAGATGTTATGTGAACAATGATGGTAACGAAGAGGAGAAGACTTCATTGCCAAGTGCCATGGTCAAAGGGACTAGCATGATGGGGATCCACATCCTGAGTGTATAGATGTGAAGAGGGAGCAATCATGAAGGCATAAGATACCAACCAGCCTTTGTTTTTCCTTCCCTCGTGCGCATTTATGGAGGCAGTGCGAGCTTTAGGAAGAGCGAATGTGCATTTCCAGTGGCCAGTGCGAATTGCTGGGGGAAGTGCGAGTTGTTTAGCAGAGGCCAAGTTTGTTTGCCGAGGTTTGATTTGGTCAATGGAGTTGAAGAAGGATTATTTGTTGGAGCTTTGTCAGTAAAAGGCAAGTAGTTGATGTAATTCTTGATTTGATTAATCATCTCGAGACAGTTTGACCTCTCGACCATGTTTAACCTTCATGGCTAATGTAACAAACATAATAATAATAATAAATAATACATATGAAAAGGTGCAAAGGCATGTCTTACTCACAAAGACATGATTCTTCATATGAAAGGGCACCCCACCTAGTATTTATAACGACGACCCCTCATTTGTAACGTCATCATTGTATATATATATATATATATATATATCAAGACATTTATTACAAATATATTTCTTCGTTAATATGAAACAAATTACTGATTGTTTACTACATTGATGTTAAAGTTGTGTTTCTTGATTACTTGGTTAGAGTCACGTGAGGTTGCTATGATATTCTTAGGTCTTGAATCACGAAAAAATATTTCAAAGGATTAGTGGAATACCATAAAACTCAAATAAAACTATTACAAGAAATGAAGGATATAATTATTAGAGGGCCAAAGGGTTTTAAAACATCGGATTTGGTACCCACAATAGACGCTGACATTGACATGAAAGAAACTAGTAGTGGAGAATGTTCTAACATGGAAAAGGATGTTGAACATGTTGAATTAGGAACTCCTCAAGGTGGGATAGATGAGACTTTGGAGATTAACCAAAGGAACAACAACTAGAAGAATCAACCTTCTATATCAAAGAAGGCTAAAAGTAGTGAGGGTGAAATATATGGCTTTCACAATGTGGTAATTATTAGCAATAGAAAAGACAGAAGCATCATTTATTCTAAACATGAACCTACCAAGAGACGGGTTATCGTATTCATTAGCAATAGAATAGGCAGAACCAATGAAATGAACAAAGTATAGCCAAATCCTAAAGATCAAATTGACATGGAAATTACTGGCAACAAATTACCTGCTAGCAAGAAGATGAGTGGAGGTGAAATTTATTGGAGTCTTAATGTCGCAATTATTAACAATAAAAAAGGATCTCCAATCTCTCTTTCAATTGCGAAAAAACCTTTTTCAAGTGATTGTAATGAACCAAGAACTTGCCAACAACATTGGAAAATATGATGACAAGTACAAACTAGAAGAGATTGTCTAATACCTATCTCCAAGATTTAGACACATTACAACTAGTTCAACAACGATGGAGCATTTCAATCTCATGAATGATGTTCTTATAAAAGATCGAGTGTTGAATGGTGTTGTCATTGATGCCAACATCAGTCTTTGAACACTTTTAATATATGTTTGTGGATTGCAGTAATTTTAAATTCCAATGGACAAGAAACCCCAAAAGAAGGAAGCCCTGACAATGTGATTAAGATGCTCTACATTTATTGAGGTATTTGGATGGGAAGGCTAATGAATCGATAAGCAAGACACATTATCAATGTGTAGTACTCATCTTGCCATTTCGATTTGTAAGTTGTATGCCACGTGGGTCCTCTCAGATGAAGAGTCATGCCATCCTAAAGATAAGCCTCAAAGTTTTTTTTCAAGGTGCCCCAAATGTTTGAAAAAGCAGCTCTATGATTGGTTTGAGTTTGGCATTAAAAGTTCATGATGCTGGTGTTAAAATTGATGGAAATATTATGATCTTGGCAATTTCAATTCGTTGGCCAAATTGGTCCTTAAAAGAGGAATGCTTATTTATTGAAAATGGGGATCTGGTCGGCCCCATTACAATTCAAATTTATGGACTTAATTTTTTTCTATATATATATAGGTTGACTCAAACTTTAAGGGCAAGTCGACCTCTTTCATGTCTCCTCTTTGGTGTGTATATATATATATATATATATATAGTATTCGATTGCCCTACAAGAAGCATCATTCTCTCATAGATTAGTTCAAGCTACTATGAATAAATATATGATTGTGAAGGTTGAGCACCATTGAGTTATTGGTGACTTTATTGTTTGTATGGTGTTGCCTCAAAATCTAGCAAGTCTTGTAGAGGGTAATCTACAAGGCTAAAACTAGTCTAAGGGACAACAATGAGGTGTGGCCCATTGTCACCAGAGCCATTACCTCCTACTCTTTATGGACTTTCACTAATGGGAGGCTTCCCTTTAGAGAGGTCACCTATCATAGAGATCTTATGTTTAAGGATTAAGGTGACAAAGAGGCCCATATTGGACAACTGTTCTTAAGGGTGAGGTTCAACAAGCTAGAAAAGGCAACTTGCATCCATTAACAAGTCCTTATTAGGGCACAGTTGATCTAGGGCTTGAGAGATAGCAACCCGAATGGATTAGCCTAGAATTTAGAGGCCAAGAAAAGGTTTCCCAACAATGAATTCTAGCAATCAAATGGACAAGGAAACCTTCCACAAGCCCGAAAGATGAAGCCTAAGTAAATCTAGGGTTTCCTAGGGCAAAATCTGGTTAAGGCAACATAAATCAGCCTTAAAATGTATAGATTGGCCACTAAAGGGAGTTGATTTTGAGGCAATCAAGGCTCTTATTGCTAAATCCTTTCACAAGGCTAATTCCCTCTCTAGGTGAACTCTTGCCCTAGCCCCTATGTTGCACGGGGACTCGTCCCCCCAAAAATACTCACATATCCTGCGTCCGCATGCTCCAAGGACTTTTGGACCCTTAGGAAACGTGCCCAAACTGTTGGGACGCCATTGGGGACTTGGGGACTTGCTAGTCGTCCCCAAGGCGTTCTAGACAGATTTCAGGGATGTTTTGCAAAGGTTTTAGGGATAATCCAAGCACAGAGCTTCATTTTTGACAATCATGGACATTGATGATTGCACAATATGATCATTTTTTACATTCATTTCTTTTTGGAATGCATTGAATCTAAACTTTTTGTACAAGTTGCAACTCAAGCATGGGTTTTGTATGGTGGGTTTCATTTTGGATTTCTAGTGATTTAGATATTTGACTTTCAATGGTAAAATTACAAAAAGTACCCACATGTTAAGAAAAAGAAAATACAACATTTTAAAAGGATGATCCTTGTGGTTATTTTTCTTGTTCTTTCTTAGGATCACCTCAGCTTTTACATATTGTATGTGGGTTTTGAGGACTCATTCAAGTTCAGGGCTTCCATCATCCCATCCCCAAGCATTGTGAAAAAAATCAGATAGTTGTGAATTGGATTGAGTACTAAATGTTTAAACAAATTCCTATTCAATCTCCTTCTTAATCTGAAATATGAATTTAATATCATTAGAAAACCAAATTATTTTATAGTGGTTTTCAACACAGCTACAAAAGTTTGCAAAACCTATTGAAAAGGGAATGCCTTTTGTGTTTAACATACTCATCATTAACAAGAAATATGAGGAAAAAAACTAATATAAAGACAATTCTCCTTGATAGATTGTTCATGGACCTTATTACAAATTTAAAGTAGTTACACTTAAGTTTCCTAAAGCTAAAGCTCATGTCTAGTAGTCAATAATGGAATGTCACTCAACCCCTTTTCAAATTGTTTGAGATTTTAAGGGTTGTGCATAATACTAGGTTTAAACAACTATAAATATTAATATTGAATTCTGCATATATATATTGCCGTCCCCAACCCCCCTGTCCCCTGAAAATTTGGGGCTACGCTCTAGCCATTTCGGGTACTCGTCCCCCCGTCCCTGCCATTCCCTTGTCCCCATAACCAGTGCAACATAGCCTTGCACTTACTAGCCGCTCAATCTTAAAGGGGTCAAAAATTAGAGAAAGTGAGCGAAATTGAGGTTTAAGGTTAAATTTGTGTGTGATCACCAAAATGACGACGTTGGTGCATAGCCCTTGGAATAAGGGCTCATAATGTAAGATGGAAAGGGGCAAGTATTGAATAGGGATTGATGGGGCTATGCTATTTCAATCATGGCACCTAGTAGTGCTCTTTCCTAAATCCTTAGGCAATTAGGGGAGGTCCCACTAGCCTAGGATTAAAAATTAACCCCCTATTTAAGGTGAGGGAACAAAAGTACGACCAAGACCCTTTTTTCTTCCAAGATACCTCGTAAGTCATGTTGAACTGCCCAAATACAAACAAGCATAAGAACTCAATTACATAATGAATAAAGTACTTTTTGATCAGAAGCCCACCTTCCAACGTGCGGTCTTGACAAATGGACGAGGAAACATATGATTGATACAAGTGGAGTAGATATGAATGGCACATCACATTTAGCTACAAAGTGGCGGTCAGGACTTGCTGGCTATCAACTAGAAGAGATGAATAGGAGCAAAGCTTCTCCTAGGGGTCACCCACTTTTGGTTGGTAACAAGAAACATAAGGGTTCCTCCTTTTGATGTGATGGAGCAATAAGTGCTCAGCAAACGGGTGATGGCCATATGAGTGAGGTTGTGCTTATGCTAGGCTTTTTCCCACGTGCTAATCCTTTTATCCTTGGCCATCTTTTGCATTTTGATTCTTCTTTCTTTCTATTTGTTGTGGCCATGCTCTTTCTGTTTCTTTTACCTACATCAGCCTCCTAGGGCAAAATTCCCGAGCCCTACCTAGGTTTGTGGACATATGAGTGCCAAATCCTAAAGAGTCAATGACAAGTTGAACCCAAAGAGTGGAGGTGAGATATAGGCTTGTAATTTAAGATGGAAGTTGTTAATTATGATATATGGCAAGATGGAACAATGCTATCTCAATTAGGGCTTCCCAAGTAGTAGTGCCTATCCTCTACCCAAAGGGCCTTAAGGGAGGTCCACTGGAGTAGGATCAGATATTAACCCCCCCCCCCAAGTAAGATGAGAGAACAAGATCATGGTCAAAATTAGTTAGTCTTCTAGATCACCTCAGAAACCATTCTTAATGCCTGAGAACAAGCAAGTAAAAGCACTTGATTGCAAAATTACCAAAATACCTTTTGAGTGGAAGCCCACCTGCGCCCACGTGCTCATGCCAGATGGTTGAGAAGCAAATGGATGAGATATATGGCATATCATCAGCTAGTGTTGGTTGTTAGGGGCTACATGGCTGATCGACTTGCTTTCAAGTGTAGGAGAATTTTTTTTTCCATGGGGTTACCCATTTTGGTGGGTAACAGGTGGAACAAGATATGAACATTGTTTTCATGGGGTTAGCTATATCATGCTTTCATGGAAAAGTCCATTTATAATAGGATGTGGATAAACAACAGTGGGGAGCAGGATAATGTGATTGGTGGTTGTCGTTTTCCATCAACGATGTATATTATTGTTGATCAATGGCATGAACAAAAATTGTACAGACATGACCATATAACTCACTTTTGAAAAAGTATTTAATTATATTAAGTGAAAAAAAAGGGAATACGATTAATAAACATTAATTCATTATCATAGATTTCTTTTTTAATATAAACAAAATAATAATAATAAATAATATAAATAAATAATAAATAAAAAGAAAATGGGGTTCGCAAGGAAGAAGACTAACCTCGATGTGTTGAGTTAAACCATAAAAATAGATAAGCAACATGCACAACAAGAGAGAATCTTGTTCACTATGCTTTGATGAAAAAACATTCCTAAAGAGGGTTTCAATGTAACAAATATATATAATAATAATAAATATTTTATAAAAAGGTGTAAAGTGTCTTATCCACAAGGGAACAACTCTTCAAATTAAAGGGCACCCCCGTAGTTTTTATAAAGGGGCCCCTCATTGGTGACATTGTCATTCTATTAATTATATTACAACTAAGACATCTATTACAAATATATTTCTTCTTCAATATCAAATAGAACATTGATTGTTTACTACAACTAAAGTTTTTGAGTTCCATTGCTTGTTTTCACATTGGAGATGTATTATTAGGAGGTGGATGATAGCATTTTAATGGATTGCTAGCACTACCCTTAGTGCACACATGTTGAGGCACTTCTCCTCATATATCATTATTTTATTTTTGAGATGGATTATTCCCCTTGATTTTGGAGGTGGTTGATGCCATTTTGACCTAGCACATAGCTCATGGTATTATTTTATGATTTGTTGACTCTTTCATTAGATCTATCTCTTGGCACCCATTTTGAGAAGATGGTTGCACATGGGAGAGGGGTATATTCTCTTGGAGGTCACTCGTGCCCCTTGGAGTGGTTTTCTCATGTATTTTTTATTGTATTGATGGAGTTGGTTTGTTGGAAATACTGAGAGGGGGGTGAATTAGTATCTCTTATCAATTAACATATTTTAATCTTCACTGAGCATTAATTGTTCTTAACATCAGATAAACATAAACATTCATCAACACCATTCGACAATGCATGATAATAAAGACAATGGACATAGAAATTTTTAGGTTTAAACCCCTCTAGGACAAAAACCACCGAATGCTTCTTAATATTTGTCTTCAATAACACCAATATTTCTTAGCTCCAACTGAAGGAGGCTCCAACCCCTTGATTTACAGGCTCCAACCTGAAGGACGCTCCAATGCCCTGGTTACCAACAACTAGGAGGATCCTCCAACGACCTATTTTATAGGCTCGAACCTAAAGGATGCTCCAACTCCCTGTTTACCAGTTGCAATTGGATGGATGCTCCAACTCCTTGTTTACCAGTTGCAATTGGATGGATGCTCCAACGCCCTGTGCAGCTCCATCCTGCCTTAACACCACATTGCCACCCTGAAGTATTCTCAGGCTCCAACCTCAAGGAGACTCCACTCTCTAGCCCTGCACCACCTTGCCACCCTAACCAACCGACAAACCACGTTTCACGATTTTAAGACTGGATCCACCTATGCTTGATATCAATAGGAAACTCGAAAACAAGAATCTTCAAAATAATCTCTGTCAATCAAATCAATTTGCACATCAAACCCTAGCTGTCAATATCAACTGTCATAAACGATTTTGCCTCTGTCCAATCTGCACATCTAACCCTAGTTGTCAGTATCCATTGTCATACACAATTCCGCCTCTGCCCAATCTACACATCAAACCCTAGCTGCGCCAAACATCAAACTCAACCAATTCACTGCTCAGCTACTACTATCAACATAGTGTCATTACCTATACTATTGCTCACTTGCAATCACAATTTATAATTTTTGAAGGGGCACAAATGATGGAGCCGACTTGTCCCTTTTGGAGGGAGCTGATTTGCAATTTTGGCAAATTCATTGAAAATTTGAATTTTAAATTTGTTTCAATTTTGGATCCAAATATTGAAGCCCACATTCCTTTTAGAATGGAGATTTAAACTTTAATTTAAATCTTGAGCTTGATTTTCCTGGCCCAGAGGAATTTCAGAGAAAACGAGTTACACCTTACCTTTGTGGAGAGATGCAATCATAATTTATAATATTTTAAGGGGCACAAATGATGGAGCCGGCCTCCCTTTTGGAGGGAACCGATTTGCAATTTTCGCAAATTCATTTAAAATTTCAATCTAAAATTTGTTTCAATTTTGGAGCCAAATATTGAAGCCCACATTTCTTTTAGAATGTAGATTTAAACTTTAATTTAAATCTTGATGCCTCCAAAAGTACTCAATTTATTGTTTTTGACTTTGATTTTGCTAGCTAATGACATCAACCATTTAGGGCTTTGGACCACAAGGTGGGGCCTAGATATTCCCAAGCCCATATTTTGTGAACCATGTGGAGTCTCAAGCATGCCATATACTGTTAGAAACAGAACAATGAGGAGCATCAATTGACAATGGCCACAAAGACAAATTCATGATCTTTGTCCTCAAAAATCTTCAACAAGTACGAGGCTATTTGGAGCTTCAATGGCTGCTAGGGTTTTCAGTTTTTGGAACTTTAATTACTGCAAACCAGAAAAATATTAAGAGTGTTCAGTATGTACGTTGGCATCGATGATAACACCATTCAACAACCTTGGAGGCCACATGTGACACTTACTCTCACTTATTGTGCGATTTTGGAGGAGTTTGAGGGTATGAGCCTTATATGAGGGGATTACCCTTATATTTTGTGTATTGTTCACACATGTGGAGTGTAGGTGGTAAAAATTGTAGCCATTTATCATATTTTGGGCATGTTTACTTACTCATCTAGTATATCACTCCTCTCTAGGAGTATTTATTTATTCTAGGAGTATTGTATTTGGGATTTGGTCTCTCACCTAGATTGAGGATGCATCCTCCTTTGTGGAGCCCTTTCTTGTTCGGAGATTGTACATGTGGCATTAGTCCAGCATATTTTACTATTTGTTTGTCTTCTCCTTTTAAGTTAGTTTGGGTGATATTGATAGTTTATCCTTCTCTAGGATAGATCTAGGGTTTGTTGAAGTGTCTTATTATTTAATTGTGGAGTTTGTTGAGCCTAGACTCTATATAATGGTTGTTGAAAGTGGTCATAACTTTTGCAGATTATTTTTTGTTAGACTCTATTGAAAACTTTTGTGGAATGAATGGTGCCATCTTGTTAATATGAATTCTGTTGGTGCACTATTTTTGGATTATTTTTTCTGATTTGTACTTGTTAAAGATAATTCAAGACGCCAAGGCAGAGCATATTTTCTACATTGGATGTAAATTAGGTGATAAATCCTTTCCCTAGTTTCTTTGCAATTTTATTATGGAAATAAATCTACATGCATCTGTTGTCATTTGAGTTATTGCATTAGTTAGTTTCCTAGTGAAAAAATACTCTTGACCTTAACTTGAAGGTGGGTCTATTAGAGACCCCTTCCTTCACAATTTTTTTAGTAATTTCTGGCCAACTTAGAGCTACTGTAGCATGCAATTCACAGCTAGGTTTCTTTCCAAAGATTTGTTAAGATAGCCCTCGTAGATGCCCAGTTGACCCCATAGCTCAATTTGGAAATAAAGGCACTAATCCTCCTCTTTCAACCTCCCAAAACTCATAAAAAAATCCAATTTAATTTTCTGTTGTAACAATCTGAAATTTAACAGCAGAAAATACTACATTTCAGATAATCCTCAAAGTCTAATAAACTCTCATTTGTTATCCTGAATTAGAATGATTTTCTGCATGCAAATCCATAATTTCAGCACCTTATTTCACATTGGATTTGCTAATTAGCCTAAGAACTTTGTTGCTGTTTGTAATTGGGCTAAATAATCATGAGTACAAATCTAGAATTTCACGTTGCTAAAGCCTAAACGCTTGAACCAGATTTTCCCTAAGTCATTTCATACCCATTTTTACATCATACATTGTTGGACTTAGATTTCCTTAGAGATTCCCCCTTGAGCCAAAGGAGAGCTAACCTAAAGAGAGAGATAAGGCTACCCAGGTAACAGCGGGTTCATCATTGGGGTCTCACAATTTTGGTTTGGGCTTTTACATGAGAACCTGAGTGGTAAAACTTCCCACAGTTATTTTCTGGTTAAAGGTAGAACTTAGAAGCATACAATGGAAATCCAGAGTTGAAAAATTTTTGGTTATGGTGCTTGAAGAAATGTTATATTAGGTTTTGTTGGAAATGTCAGCAGTACTGGGGGTGGAATCAATATTGAGCACCTTTAGAACTTTAAAATTTGGGTTAATTTGGGTTATGGTGCTTGACGAAATGTTATATTAGATTTTGTTGGAAATATCAGCAATACTGGGGGGTTGAATTAGTATTGAGCAACTTTAGAACTTTTTAATTCACAAGCAGTTACAAATTAATTTGTAAGAGGTCATCAACATGAGAAATCAAATATACATAGAAACTTATTTATATAGTTTTAATTTATTTACAAGCTACAACTTGAAGGAAGTTACAGCACCCTGTTTTACCAGTGGGAGCGAAGGCAGTTACAACACCCTGT
Organism: Pinus taeda; assembly: GCA_000404065.3. NCBI lineage: Eukaryota > Viridiplantae > Streptophyta > Pinopsida > Pinales > Pinaceae > Pinus > Pinus taeda. The sequence continues at coordinate 55,658 of APFE030331295.1, read as the reverse complement.
TTTACCCAGCTCCCACTGGAAGGAGGCGACATTCTCCTGAAGGGAGCTATAACTTCCTTGTCTATTACCACCTTGCCACCCTTAACATAAAAATCAGAAGAAGAAAATGTGGGCTCCCATACCAGGGACAATATGACCCACTTAGAATTGACCAATTTTCTTAACTTCTACAAAAGAAAGCTCTTCTTAACTTCTATAGAAGAAAGCTCTGGTACATACCTCAGATGTCATATCAATTAGAATATCAATTAGAAGAGGTTAGATCATACAACAGTAAAGGATTAACCTTTCTCTTGCTCGCTGGGATGTAACTTCAAGTCAGCTCTTTAATTTGTCTTTTCACTGAGTTTTATCAGGCCTCACAACTGCTGCATCAAATGGTTCCTTCTCTGGCTCCAAACAGGCCTAAGCAGCCTCCAAAACAATCCTCTTTTCTTCTCTTTTCTGCAGCTATCTCTGTCTCTAGTGTGCAGCCCAGTCTTGGCCTCAAGTAGCCCTGCTTCTGTGGCCAGAATAGGTCTGAGATTTTGCCCCAAGCAAACCTCTGTCTGCGGCCTGAACTCAGCTTAATTCGGCCTCCTGGTGGCTTGTAATAGGCCAAAATTTTGGCCTTTTCTGTGGTCTATTGCAGGGTAGATTCAGGCCTAATCTTTTTCCCTTCTTGGCCTTAAAACACCTTAGAAAATTTTGATCTGTACCAGGAAATTCCCAACAGAAAAAGTAAACCAAAAACAGAGCGAAATTCTATCCTTTTAGCCTTGATCACTGTTGTTCATGCCTTGGCCCTTTTGTGTTTTGGCCCCCTTCAGTGAATTCATAGCTATTTCTTGCTTGATTGATGCACCTTTAAGTTCCCACGGCTAGGCTATATATTGTAATTGGAGGAAGCCCCTATTTTAGGGCCAACCTTATCCAAATATAAAAATTTTCCTTATTAAAAGGCATGTCTATTTCTGGAGCCGATCTGAACCAATTAGGGTCGTATTGGATACAAATTAATTACTTTGACTTTAAACATGAAGAGGACTTCCTTTATTTGTAATGGAGGCCGACTTCTCAATCATTTAATGGATCACCTTGATTAGGGTTTTGACAGTAAAAAACCTGTTTCTGTCATGCATCAAACCCATTCAATTTTGGGGCTGATTATGACAAAATTTGAATCTCTCTCCAACCAAGAGGACCCACAAGGCAAGCAACCTATCAAATAAATGGCATGAAGAGGGCAACCAAGAGGCAATGGTCTTCATCCCTTGCTAAGTTTAACGATGGTGGGGGACATCAATCTCCATTACATTTGACAACACTCCTAAGACAAGCAGTGTTTTGTAGGACACAAATTTAGGAGCATGTGATGTGATGTTAAAGGATGGGAAGTTTCATGAGTTGACTCAAATAGCCTTGTTGACCACTACGTGTCAACGACCCATAGCGGTACACCCCCTTTTTTCGCAAAATGGATAGCGCCTGTTTGATGTGTCTGTGCCGTTCAACTATCATCATCAACCTGATTTACAAGATGTTATAATATAAACCCTTTCTGCATGTATGTGATGTAAATAATTTTAGCAGATCTGTGTCATGTTTGTAACAACCTAGGTAAACCTACTTTTCTGGTGATGATCTACATTCTGGGAGGTTTTTTGTCTCACCGATCCATTCTCAAATGGTCGGCAGAGTTTTCCTTTAGTCTTACCCCAAAGCCATAATGAATTTTGTCACTAGGATCTTAGGCGACTCCTAGTGTTCTAGATCGAGTCTATGTAAAAGTGATTTGGGAATAATCCTAACTATTTGGTTAGGTTATTTTATTACA
>APFE030331295.1:14165-41610 GCA_000404065.3 Pinus taeda | reverse complement strand
TTTGGACTCACCAACATCCCTTCAGATTAAGGGGGGGAATGTTGACACCTAATCATCAGGATTGGGTGAATATAATGTAAATAAATAATAAGTAATATGAAAAGTCATCGGGAGATGAAGTGCACAGTCTCTCCCTCATGTATATAATGAAGACTGACCTGAAGGAATAAAATATACGAATCAATTTTGCTTTGAGGAGTTACTGCCTGGCCTGACACTTTAAAATAAAAAATATAAATCCAAAACCCTAAAAAATAAAAAATAAAATTCATGTGACTTTGAGACTTTGAAAAAATTAAATCAAAAGATAATTTTTCACATTAAAAGATTTAAATTTTTTATGTGGCCTTTGGCCCATTAAAAAAATATTAAGTTATTAAATCCTTTTGATTTGTTTTGGTCACATAAAAAAAAAATAATTGATCATTTACCACATCATCTTGTTTCATAAAGCTTAGCACATTAAATTTGCCTAAGGAATAATTAAACTATTACTCTAAAGTTCCTTCTTGGTGTCTTTTTGTGTTAAGGGTAAAATCTCTAAAAGAAAACTTTTGTGGTATTAAGCATTTTAACTTCTCCATAGTCAAACACACTTAAATTTTTTTAATTGTATCTAAAGATTGACTATAGGAAAGTTGTAAAATTTCTAGATTTGGGTCACTAAGCATAAATCATTTTAATTATAGAATTGTGTATCGATTAGCATTTAAATTTCATGGTTTTTTAAAGTATTTAGATCTCTAGAAATTTAATTGCTTGAACACTCTGCATCTATTGAGATTGATTGTCATATTAATTGCTTGAATTATTCGATGTTCATTGCATGTTAGATATTTTGTGAACATTTTCAAGTAATTGTTAAAGTACTCTATCGTGGAATTGTAATAAATTGCATATCTTTGTTTCCCAAGATGAGTATTTTTTGAGCATCTGTCGACATTGATATTAAATTGCAAAGAAGTTTTTGTTCTCTTTGAGCTATACTTGTATCAAAAAGATTTGAAATAAGATTGTGGTTTAATTGTAATATTTTCAAGGGTTTATTTTTAAGTCTTCATCCAGTAAAGTGAACATTTCATTTTGGTGATTGAGGGCTTTTGCAACACAAGTGTTTCTAATCCTCGAGTCTAACTTCATCTCGTCATCTAGTGCATTTGCATATAAGATAGCTTTGCATAAATAAAATTTACTTCCAAGCATAAGTTTGGTCGATAGAGAGGTAGGTATCCATCCATCTTTGCATGAGAAGTGCTTTTAATAGTACTTAAAACGGTGACCTTACAATCGTGAGAGCCACAACTCTCTGAACGTCGGAGGCATCAAGTATGTTAGATTTTCAGGAGAGGTATCGTTAATCACACCTAGTGTGCTTCACCTTATCTTCTCTCTGCCAATTACTACGAAATCAAGCTCAACACAGAAAGGATCGAAGGATTCAAATTCAAATAGGCATTTAACTAAAATTAACCAAGATTCTTGCATCTCACATTAGTTTTAGGATCAGCATTTCATATAAGATAGTCATTCATCTAAGCAATAATTGCTAATCGATTACTTGGCCTTAATCTCTCTAGCAAGATCGTTGACTCCATAAGGCATTGGTGGTATCAATCATTTAAAATCTAATCAAATCCTATAAGTCTTGCTAAATCTTAATCAAGTACTTGGTTGCTTCACTGTGTCTCCCGAATTGGTTGGTTGCCAACTAGTTCTTCTTCATTCCATTTTTCCATAGGGTCTACCCCCCTTACCCTGTTGTAGGGAGACAACTTAAACGGAGAGATTGGGGATTAGGGTGACAACCCCTGATTTGGCCGTTGTCGTGGTGCCTAGACATTCTGTGCAACAACAAGCCTTATAAGGTTTTTTTTCGTATACTCTCCCACTGGAGTGCCTTTAACAAGAGGAAGTGCTTAGCATTGAGTTATCATTCCATTCCTGGAGACCTTTTTTCTTACTGCCAAATTCTTGCCTTTTTCTTATTTGAGTGGTCCCTTTCTTTAGATATGCATTGTTAAGTATGGGGCTTGGGGTATTGGGATTTTTCTTTAGATATGCATTGTTAAGTATGAGGGAGTGCTTAGCATCGAGTTACCATTCCATTCATTGAGACCTTTTTCTTACTGCTCCTTTCTTGGATTTTTCTTATTTGAGTGGCCCCTTTCTTTAGATATGCATTGTTAAGCATGGGGCTTTGGGTAATTGGGCTTTTTGCTAGATTGCATGGCTCAAGCTTTATAATTTGCCTTTCTATTTTAGCTGCATCAACCTCATTACTTGTCTTGTCTTTTTTTTTAGTTGCATCAACCTCATCACTTGTCTTGCCTTTTTATTTTAGCTACAACAACCTCAAGGTTATGACCCTTAGGATGAGGCTTTCTTACATGGGAATATTGAGCATGGACTTTGTTATGACATATGATAACTCAACCATGAGTAGGAATATTATAAAATAAGAATAAAATAATAATATGATAAAATAAATGTACATGAAAGTGATGGGCAAAATGACAAGGTGTTAATTTTAGATTAACATGTTCTCTACTTATGACAGTTGCTTCAATATTCCATATTAGCCCATTCATAATTCAGTGATCTTTAGGTTGATTTTGGTCCTCTCGAAAAGAGGAGTTTTCGAGAGGAGTTCAATGCAATAATCATCTCCAACATATGAGTTGTCCAATGGTGGAATTTGGCCCTAGTTGCCAATTTTAACACTCCCTCTCAACTAGGGAGAATTCCACCTGCCAATCCATCCATCATCATGTCATCCAGTCGATATGAACCATCTTTGTCATCTCTGCTCTGCTAAACATTGATATGAATAATGAAGAAGGATCGATTGAGAGTGAGTCACAAAACCTTGCCACTCTCTATTGACGAAATTTAGTCCACATAATCATTCGGACTTGATCCCAAGAGATCAAGTTGAAGAAACATCACACATCCTAGTCATAGGGAGTATGACAGTACCCGATGCGTCCATCGGTATTGCTATGGTCCATAACCACTTTTCCCAACTCATTGGCTAGATGAGAGGTAGTTCCCATGTGTCCCAAACTACATGGGTAGAAAGATACTGAATCAATAGTAAGGAAAAAATGTATCACATCCTGCTCACAACCACACATAGGGAAAGGACAATCCACATCCTACACACACACAAACCACCGAGAGTAGGGAAAGGATGAACCATGTCCTACATGCATGCCAAGCAATCATTCATAGGAAAGATCCTAATCGTGGGGAAAGGATGAACCACATCCCACCGACATGTCAATTATCAGTCGTAGGGAATGAGCATCCTACATGTGGGGAAGGATGAACCATGTCCCACCGACATGTGAACAACAACAAATGCCTATATGCATCTCTCACTAGGGTACCTGCAAGAGAAGGTGAACCACTCATCGTGCTCATACGCCATAGGAGAAGGTGAATCACTCATCCTATGCATATGTCATCAATAGTAGGGGAAGGTGAACCACTCACCCTACACACGTGTTATCAATTGTAGGGGAAGGTGAACCACTCACCCTCCACACATATCATCCGTCACAGGGGAAGGTGAACCACTCACCCTATACACCGTGCACCTATAGGGGAAGGTGAACCACTCACCCTATGGTCGCTCATAACTCAAGAAGTACCCCAAGCCCCCGGGAGCTCCTAGAGCTCAACGTTTAACCAAAGATCCCTTCATATAGGGAATAGTGGCAAGCTGCTTTATGAAAATCAAGACTAGATCGATGGGAGCCTCATAGCTCCATTCAACAACATATAGATGTATATACAACAAACATATTGATTTACAACAAAGATCATGGCAGCATTTAGCAATCCTCTGCTTCTTGCATATCTTGATGAAGAAAAGATTTAACTGATCTTACTCCCTCTTACTCAGGGAGACCATAAGCCTAAACTGTCCTTCCAAAGTGCAAAGAGTCCATCAGGGAAGCTACTCATCATCAGATATATCCACTCAAACATGCCATAAAACAGGGATGTCCTTTGTCGTACCATATAAAGTGGTATTTGGTGTCACTATGTGAAACACTGGATTCTCAGAATCCTATTCTGGAATATATAAGGGAGGTGTGCTCAAATGGCTTAGTGAAGAGCTAACTCAAATGGCTTCATAGTAAGCCATGTTTACTGCTTTAACTTCAATGATGCTTCCAGACTTTAGTCTTCCATTCAGAAAATAAGGTGAATTATAGCACCTTACCATTCACCATTTTATGATTCAGACCATTAGGCTAAAGAAGAAATCTTCTCCCTCTGAATCATAGCTCCCTTTGAATAATGGAAAAGAGACCTTGACCAACAAGACATTTGCAACCGGTTATTAGTCTTGACATGGACAACCTTCTTTAAATAATCATGGGCAAGAGGAGTTATCAATTCATACGACCATTTCTGCATGAAGAGGAGTTGACTACTCCCCTTTGATCCTCTTGGAGGAGATTACGATGATATGGTTGGAAAGGTTGGAGGAAGTTTGTCATCAACTACTACTTTGATTCCATGTTAATTTTAGATTAACATGTACTTTTCTTATGACAGTTGCTTCAATATTATTTTTTATCTCTTCTATACTTCAGAATAATGAATGAAGAGCGGCATATAAATTTATTGATACTCTGCTACCATCCAAGATGTAGTGATGAGACTGTTATATTGTTGATTTTAGGTAGCATTAGATGTGCTCTAGCCATGAATGTTGGTGGAGAGGCTAAGGCACATGAGATCTCCAAGACCCAAAAATCGTTTGAAGAAATTCCACTCGGATGAGGAGATATTAAAATAATTAATATTTTTAATGGGGTTCCTAAGTCTAAACTTAGGAAAATTAAAATATTAATGTGTATTAATATAATATGGGTGAGAAAGTTCTAAATAATGAGGATCAAGTTAGATCTAATCTTAGCCATTAATTAAGGACTTAATCTCGACCGTTGAATCGTCAACAGGAAAAGTATAAGAGGAGGCTTGAGGGTCAGTTGGAAAAACACAAAGAGAGATCAAGAATTCGATTTTCTGGGGTTGGGTTTGCTGAGGAAATCGAGTTAGAGATCAGTTGCAGTGAGGGGTAGTTCAGTAAGGGATTTCGATCAAAGGCTGAAGAATACATATCAGAGAGGCAACAAAGATTCAGAAGAGGCAGTGCAAAGCCTAGGAGGGCTGACACAAAGGCTAAGGAGGCCAGCACAGAGGACGCAAAAGTTGGAGAGGCAGACGCAGAGGACGCAGAAGCTGACGCAGAAAGCCGCAGAGGCTGACGTAGATAGCGTAGAGGGCTGTAGAGGCTGACGTTGGGCTTAAGAGGCTGCGCTAAGGAGGTTCTGTGGGGCAGACTGAGAGCAGATCAGCTGGGAGAGGGTGACACAGTTCCAGAGGAGTGCTTGGAGCAGCTTTCGCTGTCCAGCACAAGGAACAGTTAGAGTCACTGTTGGGTTGTTCATCCGGTTGCTGATTTGCCGAATATCTGTCTCCGGAAAGAGGTACTATTGCCAAGGATATTCTCTGAAGGGTGAGCCATTTCTGGCACCCTAGTTGTATTAGAAAATCTGCGTAATAATAAAACCTCATATATGCTGCACCGGTTTTCCCGCATTGGGTTTTTCCGGGGACGATTGTCCAAAAATAATGGTGTCCCTTGTGTCATTGTTTCTGTTTACTTCAGTGCATGATCTGTATATCTATGAAGGCTGCAATAGTGTTACTTCGATGTTTATGCAGTTAAATAACTTGTTAATGTAAAAAACAAGTAGGAGATAGTAAACCAGTGATTGCAGTAGGGGTTTCTGATGTGTTAGATTCAAAAATTTTCACATATATCAAGGGAAGTCCCTTACACTGCATAACTGCCTTCTTCAAACTGCTGTAAATGAAATATACAGTGAAAGTCATAAACTAGTGTTCTTTACTGCACAAAGCCCTTAACACATCATAATAATTCAATTACGGTTTGTAATGGAACTGTAATCCCTCTGCATGATAAATGAGTAATGCCAGAATTCTTGATGTTGGGATGTAAGATTCTTGCAATCAATGAATATGCTCAAAGATCTGTACAGATGATAGAACCGAAAAGCCAGAACTAGTATATAGGCCAAGAGGTTGCTGCTTTCGGTTCATAAGCTAAACAACGCCACAAACAGAAGCATGAAGTTCTTAGATCAGTCACAATTCCTAACAAATCTGACAAGATAACTCGCAACAATAGACTTTTGCACAGTCATGAATTGTTCCAGAATCTCGTGATGATGCTTCTCTTTAGATAGGATATGATTGTAGTTGTTCTTTCAAGAGGAATGCGCAAGGAGTATATTGACAAACTGCTCTGAACGATTCAAGCAACCTAGAGTCATAAGAATTGCATAAATCCAATGCCTGAAATGGATCTCTTCTTAATAAATGGCAGAGTTTCTTTTAAAGGGATCCGTAATTGACTTTTAGATAGGTGGTTACACAGGCCGCAAAGAAAATGAATTCCTCATCGTTTGTTTCTCTAATCAAATCACAGGGATCTTGCTCTACAAGACCTTCACTGGTCCATTCAACAACGTAACGCAGAAGATAGGAGTTCAATCTCAAGGACAAAGTTCGTCTCAATTGGATGGCTGAATGTAAACTTGGTATTCACATTCAAAAGAATGAAAGAACCAGCGAAACCCTATCCAAATAAAAAGCCCAGAAAATAATATTACAAGTGCACATGAATTTCGTTGATCTTCAGGACATGGTGTATACAGAAAAGTGCCCTAGCTGAGAGACTTCTGCGGTCTGCAACAAACAAGATAGCTTTCCAAAGCAAATCAAGTCTCGTGAATCTTCACAGAACTGCAAAACTTCTGAAGGCTGCAGAGCAAGGACGCACTCGGGTGAAACACCAGACGCAGAGAGATTTGATCGTAATTTTTATTATTATTGTTATTTTGTAGAAGTCCATTATGTTGGACTGAGAGCAGATCTAAAACATCCAAGAGAGTCAAAGTGTAGACAGAATTGAATGGACCTATAGTGACAGCGAAGTGGTGTAGTTCATACGTGGCTTCCAGATTGTGCGAAGAATTGCAAAATCGTGTCATCATCTGAAGAGCTAGATCATGTTATACCTCAGGACCTTTTAAAATCTTCTTTCAACTCAGCTTTGCATATTGATCCCAGGACTGCAATTTTTATGAACAATAAGCTCGGCCTTATGTGGGCTATTGAATCAGCCCTTCGTTCTTTTAGGTTATGGTTTGTATGCCTCTCAAAAGTCTTCGATTTTCCTTCCATAAGATTCCGGCCAAGACTGCCCAGAATTTAACAAGGAGCTTGGTCTCTGAAGTCTGGAACTGAGGTGATCTTCTTTCCTTGGTGGGGCCAGTGATATGACTGATCTTGACGAAGAAAGAGATCACACAGAATTATCAACAAACTCTTGCTTGGTCTTGACCTCTCCTGGCTCTGATACCATATTAATTTTAGATTAACACGTTCTTTGCTTATGACAGTTGCTTCACTATTTCATATTAGCCCATTCATAATTCAGTGATCTTTAGGTTGATTTTGGTCCTCTCGAAAAGAGGAGTTCAATGCAATAATCATCTCCAACAGATGAGCTGTCCAATGGTGGAATTTGGCCCTAGTTGCCAATTTTAACACAAGGAGTGAAAGATACTCGGGGTAATGGACATACTACATCTTCCTGGGTCTCCAGTAGTACTAGTAGTACAATTCAACTCAAGAGTGACAACACTGATCTAAAAGGAAGGCTATGATCCACCTTGGTACAAATAGAGTGTTATGATCCATTATTAGATTACACCAATGTTCACCATGGTCATGACAACACTGATCTAAGGGAAGGCTATGATCCACCATGGTACAAATAGAGTGTTATGGTCCATTACTAGATTACACCAATGTTCACCATCGTCATGACAAATAGATAAGGCAATATCACCAGACATAAGTAGGAATGAAAGATGTAACAGTATCCAATACATCAAGCCTCATCATCATAATTATCAAAGCCAAATAAGGCATTGAAGTGCCCTTTTCATGTGTACAATATCATCCCCGTGCCAGAACTAACTGAACCATGCTAGCATCATTATGAAATCATCTAGGGTAGGTGTAAGGAAGATCATCATGCAACAAGATCTCTGACACAAGCTTTGAAAGACCCGCCTGAAGTGTTCACAATTAAATGCACATTGGAACCTCATGGAATGTCATAGCAATGGGAGAGTGGTGCTCGTGTTGAAATCGCTAGCATGTGATGAAAATCACATGGTTACCTCTCATACAATATGAGGGGTAACATGGCTAAGATTAGACCTTTGGGATTTTTTCTTCAAGTTGATTGTGGGTGGACCATTGATTTACAAATTTGCCAAGATTTTTCCTTTTCACAAAGTTAGTTATTTTGGATCAAAGTACAACCAATGGATGTTCTGGAATACCTTGAACTATGGAAGTAGGTAAAATTCTAATATGATAAGTAGCTTATTATCGTGAACATCAGAGTGCTAAAAATAACTTAACCCCCTATTAAGGTTGGTGCAGGGAGGTGAGTTGCTAAGTTACTTTATGATACTTTATAAGTTGACTAGTTATAATAATGCAGTAAGAGAGAGATTACAAAAAAGTGGACTCAAACATTGGTAGATGCTATTTTGGGTAGCCAAAATGATTGGACCTACCCAATTTTAAGTCTTCTTTTTGTACTTTTATACGAGGACGTAAGCTATCTGTTTAGCCGAAACACATATGTATTCAAAATACACGAGCTTCAGATGTTTTAAGATAATGAAATATGACTGGATTAAAATGGAGTGCATGGAAGCTTATAAAATTATATTTCTTTAGATTCTTTTTCCACTAGAAAGGACTAGGTTAGGAATGGCCTTTCTCTTTTTGATAGAGGTATTTATATTTGCAATATAAGAAAGTAAACATAGCTTAATCACAGATAAATCAATATCTAGTTGTGGTTTATGGAATAGTTCAGAGCATTATCAGTGTTTCTACTTTGCCTTGGGATTAAAAATAGCTAAACACCCCAGGAATTTTTTTAGTACTTAGAACAACTTTATTTTGTCTTAGGATAACTCTTTCCATGTAAATAGTTGCAAGAGTGCTTATTTGGCTTGTTTGGATGATTCTCTATCTGTCCCAAATTTGTTTTCAGATTGGTATTTGAAGCTGTACTTTATGTTGCAGGTCTTAGTTTAGCAAGAGTGTTTTTTTGGCTTGTTTGGCTGATTTATATATGTCCCAAATTTGTTTTCAGATTGGTATTCAAAGCTGTACTTTCTGTACTTTATGTCACAGGCCTTAGTTTATCATGACTTGTTGCAGATGACGCAACATCCACACCATGCTCAGGTAATGTTCCATGTTTTATTTATCAACCTAAAGAATTTGTTAAATACTCAATTTGTTAGAAATGTGAAGATCTTTATTGTGAAAGAGAGGAGCAACCAGCAAAAGAAAAGCTTCTTTTAATTTCTTTGTTTGACATTTTACGTTTTCCTTTTCAGGTTACACCCAAGTTCTGCAAGGCCTCTGGGAACATAGTAGTTGCTATCAATGAAGCATTGTGCAAGTACAGAGAAGAGGTTGTTTCCGAGAAGTTTCCATCGCCTGCGCATACTCCTTATCGAATTGACCAATCTAGTGTTGAAACTTTTATTTCTGAACGTAGTAAGAGAGGATTGGGGAAAGCAGCTGCTGAGGATGACAATAAATCTGGAGAACCAAGGATTGGTACGCTTCCAGACTAGATTAACATGAATGGCTTTATTACTGTGTTTGACAAGAGAGGACTGGGCAAAATAACAGTGATAGCTGATTCCCTCTCAGAAAACATGAAAATCGCACCTGTCATAAGATGAATTTTCAGACTGGATTAACTCACAATAATCAAGGGGTGGCAGGAGCAGACCATCAAGGGGTGGCAGCAGCAGATCTTTTGCGCCGGATTTAACAAAGAATTGGACTGTGTTTAGGGTCTGGTTTCATTACCTTATAATCTAATAGTGGCATATGCATGCCTTCTTCTATAGGGACTTTCCAGCAAAGAGGAGGCACATAATCTCCTTATTATGTTCTCTCAATTGATCTATCAATATATTGATGCTAATTATCTTCCACGGGACGAAAAACTATGCTATATGATCAATAGAATTAGAAGTCTGCAAGCCTATTTATTCAAAATTCTCAATGGACATGGCACTTTTTGCCCTATCCCATAACCGTCACGCATGAGATTTTTTATTTCAAATATGTTAGATATGAACCACATGCTAACGTCCCTCACAAAAATTAACTTATTTGCTGAAATCAAATATGGAGCAATACCCAGGATCATTTAATCATCTTATGAAATTTGAATTTGAATCGTATGGAACATAATTATTCAAAATTCTCAATGGACGTGGCACTTTTTGCCCTATCCCATAACCGTCACGCATGAGATTTTTTATTTCAAATATGTTAGATATGAACCACATGCTAACGTCCCTCACAAAAATTAACTTATTTGCTGAAATCAAATATGGAGCAATACCCAGGGTCATTTAATCCTCTTATGAAATTTGAATTTGAATCGTATGGAACATAAGATTTTGAAATTTTACTGTGTATACTGAAAATGGTTCACTTTCCAGAATTTTAATTTAGTGGTATGCTCTCCAGAATTTTAATTTAGTGTTATGCTCAAATGACTGTTGGTGCATGGAGAGACATGCTTGCATTGAAGTGTGTTGTGTGCGTATCGATCTCTGGGTTTATCAGGTTATGGGCCATGCCTATGGCTGATGATGGTGTTGGTGATCAGCGAATTATAAGGCAGTGGAGTTTCGAGGAGATAGGCGTTCAAAGTAAATGACAGGCTCCTGAAAGTTGATGACCATGAGACAACTTTTCAAGCTGTTATAAAGGCATCGTTGTCTCAACTGTCAAAGGACTTTGACGCACCTATACGAATTGTTAGTTTGTAGTTTGTAGATATCGAGGAAGTGGATGTTGAACTAACGCCAACAGATACGATTGAAGCAGAAACGTCATCAGTGAGGCCACTGATAATAGAATAAAGTGCAAATAGGGTAGCTTGCTGTTGAACAAGAAGCTACAGTAATTGTAAAACCAGGCAAGGAGCCTACAGAAATTCAAGAACGTGATGCAAATGGAAATGGGGACAAAAGACAGTCTGAAACGGATGGGCAAGTTTGGAATCCAATGAAAGACATGTATGTCGTTTTTGCATTGACATCATGCACATGCATAATTTTGTTTTTTGAAGATCGACCGCCACACCAGCGAGCATTTTGATTTTATGCCCATTATGAAGTGCAACAAGCCACTGAATTTTGACAAGATGAAAGAGAAGAATGAGAGGAGTGATAGATGACATAAGAGGTTGTTGAAAGAAAGTGCAAAAAGACAATAGGGCACAAACAAAAGATGTAGCAACACAAACAAAAGATGCAGCAGATGTAGCGTAAAGTGGCAATCCAAGAAACATGAAAGAAAAAGATAAAAAAAAAATAATAAAGCAGCATAACCCAGGTAAATAAATAGTGAAAATAATTATCTCGTGTTTAAAAATTCATATCCAAAAGCAATTGAAACGAATCCATGAAAATTAAATCCCTAAAAGATTAATGATCCTCTTGAGTAATGCTTTAATGATGGCAAATAAGATGGTGTATAAGGGTTATATTAGCCGCAAATGAAAATATATTAGAAATTGCAGGTCCAAGTAGGAAGGTTTTTAATTCAAGATTGGTCCATGAACCAAGTATGAAAAGGTCAAGCATGAATTTTTAATTCAAGATGAGTGGATGAGCTATGTAAGAGAAAAAGTCTTCTTAGAGAACTAGTGGATACAACAACTAGTGTTAGTGATTTTGACAGGATGAGATTTTTTAAGACAAACTTAAGTAGACTTTATGTTTAAATTTCGCAAATATGGGATAAATGTTGAAAATGAAGATAAAAAAGGATGAAGACTGAAAAAAAATGAGAGATGAAGATTGTAGAAGACAAAAGATGAAGTCATCAGATACGCAATTATAGAAGATAGAAGCTAAAAGTGGAAACGATGTGAGATCCCAAGTTTGATTTTTCATTAGACTTTATGTTTAGCTGCCACGGCCTTCTCCCATTCAGGTCTCCATTTTGCATCCTCGAACCCTTGTAGCTCATATACTTCCTGAACGGCCATCAAAGCAAAGTTAACCATGTTTGGTTTGTATTTTCTCTTAAAGAAGAAGATTGGACTAGTTTAAAATTGCATGAGGTAATAAAGAACAAGATTGGACTAGTTTAAAGACCTAGTGAAGAGACATAATATGATGCTTGAGTATTGAATCCAAATGCATTAGTTAAGGGGGAGAGTGAAAGAGTAAGAGTTAAGGGGAGTGTGAAAGATTAACTCTTATTTGCAATATGTGATAAATATATTGGAATAGGTTAATGAATAGATCATTCATCAAACTCTATGTATGATTCAAATATGAGGACATTGAGAGAATTTAGGGATGGGGATTTCATAGGAGATAATTATTGAGATGGTTGAACTAAATATTTAATTATACCTAAAGCTATATAAAGAGATCAACTGTATAATAGAAATACACATAAGATGATTGATTAGATGAAATTTCTCCTTGAGTTTTTTTTAATGTCAACAAAGATGATCGATTGCATGCAATTTCTCCTTTGAGTTTTTTTTTAATGTCAACTCTAGGTATTATATTTGACATCATAAATTCCCAACATGTTTTAATAATGGAATTGATGATATAGGGCATGTTCAAGGGCCCCTTGTAGTCGTGTTTTGAGTTTAAGATTGAGTTTGCAAGCTCCACTCAAAGACATTAAAGTTACACTTTCTACTTTCAAGGTGGGTATTTTAATATTATTCTTGATTTAGTGGTCCTAGGATTTCTCATGTTTTATTTGAGAGGAGGGATGATATTGATGATGATCATAAAACTTCGAGTTTTGAAGTATACTTGGTTTCTCTAGGATTATGATTTAAGATGATGGATTGAGGACCTAATCCTTTTGGATTGGTCACTTTAAGCTTTAGAATATATTTGCCAAGATAAGTTATTAGTAATTATTTTTGGAGGATTTTCATGATATTTGACGAATGATGTTTATGGTTTTTGAGGATTTTCAAGATATTGTCATGGACGATTTTCCATTTTGTAATTTATGATTTCAGTCACTTATTGTGGATTTGTGACTTACATAGTTATTTAACATTTTTTATTAACGATTTGATTTGCAACTTTGAGGCAATACCAATAGTTCAACTCGTTTAATGTTGAAAATTTTTAGTAGGATTATGGTAAACTCCTTGTTCACTCATTCGTAGGTTTTTATACATCGATTTGATAGGAGACAAGATTGGGATCTTGATCAACCCTTTTTTTTTATCAGCAAGATTATTGTCCTTTTTTTCGAAGTGTTGTTTTCTGAGAGAGAATTCATGAACACATTTTTCCACTTGGTAGTCTACCAAATTTATAGGAATGGTCTTTTGACCTAGCAAAGAACCGTTGATTCTTCTATATTTTCTCTTGGTATGTTGGATATTAAGGAAATTTCATGATTTGGGATGTCTTAGACTTGCAACCATTTTACTTCTCATAAGGGCTTACTCACATCAGCTTTAGATTCACATCCCTGAACTCTTTTAGGTTATCTACCTCATTTGTTGCGTAATGGGATATATAGACTTATTATTTGACATCCACCTTTAGTAGATTTTCATGTAGATCTTTATGGAGACTCGTAAGGTTCTAAACCATGAGTATCAAATTGAAGACTTGGAGATGTTATCATTGTTTGCACTAGCCTTTATTATTTGACATCTACTTTTAGTACCTTTTCATGTAGATCTTTATGGAGACTAATAAGGTTCTAAACCATTAGTATCAGATTGAAGACTTGGAGATGTTAATATCATTGTTTGTACAAGCCTTTATTGCTGAGTTAGTATACTTGTAAGGACTAATGATTAAAGGAGTATTTGAAACCTTTCAACTCACTCCTATTCTTAACTTGTTGACCACTTTCAAGTGTATCTTGGGATATAATAGTTATCCTAAGTACTATGTGTTTGGTTATATGTTAGTTTTGATCATTATATGGTGATTACGATTAATTTACTTCATTGTATGAATATGATTTATTTTGGCTTCAAGCCTTTGTTTTGCCACTTCTTGATTTTCTTATTGTTTATCTTTTTCAAATTGGAATAATTGTGATGATTTGAACTAATTGGGTAGTTTGGAAGTAAGATAAATATTTCCTACAAAAGGGTTGTGTCATGGTTCAAGACACTATGTATGGACCATGAGTGCTAGAGGAAATTAGCATAGCCTTAGACAATGTGTTTGATTTGCAAACCATGTTTTAGGCACTTAGAATCAGTCTTGGTGTTGCAAATATTGATATAGGCACTATGTCCCCTTGGTGTGATGACATGATAACATGATGACTTGTGTATGGCACATGTTAAGCCAAAAATGAAAATGGTATGGCTTAATTCCTGAATCTTATTCTTGTACCATGGAATAAGCCCAAGAACCATTCATGATCTACAAATCCTCGAAATCATCATATTTCACTAATAGGTCAAAGCTTTCACGACCCTAGTACATGTCTTGTAATCCCTATAAGTAAATGTTATGGCTTAAAACTCCTAATTTTGACCATGCACTATGGAAATAAGGGATATGGAAACTAAGAAATTGCTTACAATTGCAGAGTGAATTTGAGTGCTTGAATGGAAATGTTTTATCTTAAATGGAGGACGTTACTAACTGTTGAAAGGGGCTTGTTAGGAGGAGTATTAAAGGGAGGTTTTGCCCCTTCAATTTAAATGAATTGTGCATGGAAGTGAGTATTGGGGGATGGAATAGATCCCCAATAATCAAAAAGTAAATCATGCTCATTTTGTTGGTAACATCAAATCCTTTGTTCAGGGAGGCTGGGGAGGGAGGGACAATTATTGGCCCTGAAGAAGAAAGAGTCACAAATAATCAAGAGAAACAAATAATTAAGTGGAGCTCCTTGCTCTTTGGCAAGGTCTAGAGGTGGCAATAGCAAAGCAAATTTCTCACTTGGTAGTCTACGAGGATTCCATGATTGTAATTCAAAAAAATCTCAAGTCTAGAGATTCATCAGAAAAGGATCTCTCTCCAAGAATTCAAATGCAAATTCAAAGATTTGAAAAGGTGGAGTTTTCCACATTAAAAGGCAGCATAATCAAATAAAAAATTCACTATCCAATCAAGGAGCAACTTTGGAACAGGGAGAGTGTATACTGAATCTTGGAGCTTCATCCATAGTAAACATTCAATGATACAAAGATTTAAGGCTCAAGGAATTCTACTTATATGATCATAATCATGAACAAGCTATTAAATATGTTTTTGGGCTCCCAATCCCACTTTAATATCTCAAGGAAAGTGATTAGAATAGAAATGAAAAATGTTAGGCTTCTTAATGGTGGTCCTAATCATAATATTATGCAGAGCCTCGAAGTAATCCTTACACAAGTAGTTTGATGTTGAAGGATTTTCCAGATTGGGAGATCGAGGCTCTGACTGTCATAGAGAGGATCGACAACCGATGTACCCAACTAGGAGCATTTACATATCGCATTACGATGGATCCTGTTAGTGAATTGCAAGTTTAGGACTTGGTAAATTCACATGAGTATGGTAGTTGCAAGAAAGAGTTAGTGATGGACATTCATGTCAGAAGCCTACAGGAGAAGGAAAACTATCTTGAATGCCAAAAGGATGATGGAGGAAGGAGAGAAGTTCGAGCCATCAGATATAAATGACAATTTCTCTTCATCAAATTCTCATTAGATAGTAGAAGAGGTAATGTGATATGCATCATGGCGAATTCAGGAAGAAAGAATCGAGAGGTGGATATAAAGGAGAAAACAACCTCTAGTTTGGATTATCTCTTGACACTTATCGCTAATCAGGAAGAAAAAATGTCATAGAGGCTAGGTCTCACTTTGTGTTGTTAATTTGACAGATGGAGGTGATGCGGGCATATGTGGAACATTTGCAGTTAGTTGTGGACAACTTGGCTACAAAGATGGACAATCTAGCATTAAAGGTGGACAATATAGAGCTCAAAGTGGAAATGGTGACCATAGGGGTTCTCAAAGAGGTTTTCGGGATCAATGATATCTTCGCCTTGGAGCGCAGTCAGAGCAACATAATGAGGAGCTTTTGGTTTAGTGAATGAAGGCGATTCACAAGTGGACGCAGAGCAAAAGGGACACATTGGATGCTCCAATGCAGATAAGAATCACAGTGGGTAGTCAAACTCAGGTTTCTTATGTTTTGTAAATACACAAAATATAATGGAGTCTTCTAGAGACTCCACAAAATAAGTGTTGTTAGGAAACAAGGCAAAAATAGGTTTCTTTTTGTGCAATTTTGGAACATTGATGAAGAAGAGATAGCTCTGGTTGTAAGGGTGTTGGCCCATTTTCCAATTGATTTAAAATAAAATATTGTTTCATTTAAAAAAACATCAAATCCTTTGTTGAAAGTCCAATCAAATGGATCCATGCTATAGGCACAAATTTGGAGATATATTATTATTAAATAAGAGATTCTTGTTTGATATTTTTCTTCATGAATAGATTCTCATTGTTTAAATAGGTCCTTGATAAAAGTATTGATTCTTTGAATTTAATGAACCATGTGTGAAAATAATATATGCTTTTATAAATTTGTTTGCCTTAAATGTGGAAAAAAACATGCTAGTTGGGAGCACTAAGAACTTAATGTAGATACAAATCCATAATTACTAACTTAATGTAGATGCAAATACATAATTACTAATAGCGAACATTGATTATAACCTGTGGTTACTAAATTAAATTGTCTATGGATTACATATTGTTCACTGTTAGTTACCACTTTTTGGTCCTGATGACGAACCGCACTTGTTGGTTCAAAACATGTCGACCAAAATGCCTCTTATGTGATTTCTACTGAAAGACTTTGCTTAATACTAGATCACGTAGAGGTGTCGATATATGACTATACACACTAGGAGTTTTGGTTAAGGTCTAACTAATCACAACCTCAATAGAAGTACATTTCCATGGTCATTAGCTTTATTTATAGCAATTTTTGTATGTGATTTGACAACTCACGATGAATATGAAAAGTGGTCAACCCTTGGAATCTTTCAACATCAAGGATGATCTTGTTTAAGAGAAAAAGTCTTCCTAGAGAACTAGTGGATACAACTACTAGTGATTTTGACAAGTTGTGATTTTTTAAGACAAACTTCAATAGAATTGATGTTTAAATTTCACAAATATGGGATAAACATTGATAAATGTTGAAAATGAAGATTTAAAAAAAAGAACTGAAAAAAGAAAATGAGAGATGAAGATTGTAGAAGACAAAAGAGGAAGTCATCAGATATAAAAGTGGAAGAGATGTGAGATCCCAAGTCTGATTTTTCAGTAGACTTTATGTTTAGCTGCCATGGCCTTCTCCCATTCAGGTCTCCATTTTGCATCCTCGAACCCTATAGCTCATAAACTCCCTGAACATTGGCCATCAGAGCAAATTTAACCATGTTTGGTTTGTATTTTCTCTAAAAGAAGAAGTTTGGACTAGTTTAAAATTGCATGAGGTAATAAAGAATAGGATTGGACTAGTTTAAAGACCTAGTGAAGAGACATAATATGGTGATTGAGTATTGCATCCAAATGCATTAGTTAAGGGGGAGAGTGAAAGAGGAAGAGTTAAGGGCGAGTGTGAAAAGTTAACTCTTACTTGCAATATGTAATAAATATATTGTAATAGGTTAATGAGTAGATCATTCATCAAACTCTATGTATGATTCAAATACAAGGACATTGAGAGAATTTAGGGATGGGGATCTCATAGGAGACAATTATTGAGATGGTTGAACTAAGTGTCTAGTTATAGCTAAAGCTATATAAAGATATCAACTGTATAATAGAAATACACATATTCAACTGTATAACAGAAATACACATAAGATGATTGATTAGATGAAATTTCTCCTTTGAGTTTTTTTGAATGTCAACTAAGATGATTGATTGGATGAAATTTCTCCTCTGAGTTTTTTTTAATGTCAAATCTAGGTGTCCCTTGCTGATTTGTGTGTTTAATTTTATTATATTTGATATCATAAATTCCCAACATGTTTTGATAATGGAATTGACGATATAGGGCATGGTCAAGGGCTCCTTGTAGTCGTCTTTTGAGTTTAAGATTGAGTTTTCAAGTTCCACTCAAAGACATTAAAGTTACCCTTTCTACTTTCAAGGTGGGTATATTATTATTATTCTTGATTTAGTGGTCCTAGGATTTCTCATGTTTTAGTTGAGAGGAGGGATGATATTGATGATGATCATAAAACTTCGAGTTTTGAAGCATACTTGGTTTCTCTAGGATTATGGTTTAGGATGATGGATTGAGGACCCAATGCTTTTGGATTGGTCATTTTAAGCTTTAGAGTATATTTGCCAAGATAAGTTATCACTAATTATTTTTTGAGGATTTTCATGATTTTGATGATATTTGACGAATGATGTTTTTATGTATGGGTTTTGAGGATTTTCAAGATATTGTCATGGATGATTTTCCATTTTGTAATTTTAGAATTCAGTCACTTATTGTGGATTTGTGACTTACATAGTTATTTAACATTTTTTATTAACAATTTGATTTGCAACTTTGAGGCAATACCAATAATTCAACTCGTTTAATGTTGAAATTTTTTAGTAGGATTATGGTAAAATCCTTGTTGACTCATTCATAGGTGTTTGGATTTGATAGGATATGAGATTGGGATCTTGATCAACCCTTTTTTTTATCAGCTAGATTATTGTCCTTTTTCGAAGTGTTGTTTTATGAGAGAAAATTCTTGAACACATTTTTCCACTTGGTAGTCTGCCAAATTTATAGGAATGGTCTTTTGACCTAGCAAAGAACCACTAATTCTTCTATATTTTCTCTTGGTATATTGGATATTAAGGCATTTTCATGATTTGGGATCTCTCAGAGTTGCAACCATTTTACTTCTCATAAGGGCTTACTCACATCAACTTTAGATTCACATCACTGAACTCTTTTAGGTTATCTAGCTCATTTGTTGTGTAATGGGATTTATAGACTTATTATTTGACATACACCTTTAGTAGATTTTCATGTAGATCTTTATGGAGACTCGTAAGGTTCTAAACCATGATTATCAGATTGAAGACTTGGAGATGTTATCATTGTTTGCACTAGCCGTTATTATTTGACATCCACTTTTAGTAGCTTTTCATGTAGATCTTTATGGAGACTAGTAAGGTTCTAAACCATGAGTATCAGATTGAAGACTTGGAGATGTTATCATTGTTTGTACATGCCTTTATTGCTTAGTTAGTACACTTGTAAGGACTAATGATTAAAGGAGTATTTGAATCCTTTCATCTCACTCCTATTCTTAACTTGTTGACCACTTTCAAGTGTATCTTGGGATATAATCTTTATCCCAACTACTATGTGTTTGGTTATATGTTAGGATTGATCATTATATGGTGATTACGATTAATTTACTTCATTGTATGAATATGATTTATTTTGGCTTCAAGCCTTTTTTTTTGCCACTTCTTGATTTTCTTATTGTTTATCTTTTTCAAATTGGAATAATTGTGATGATTTGAACTAAATGGGTAGTTGGGAAGTAAGATAAATATTTCCTACAAAAGGGTTGTGTCATGGTTCAAGACATTATGTATGGACCACGAGTGCTAGAGGAATTTAGCATAGCCTTAGACAATGTGTTTGATTTGCAAACCATGTTTTAGGCACTTAGAACCAGTCTTGGTGTCGCAAATATTGATATAGGCACCATGCCCCCTTAGTTGGTCTGATGACATGATGACATGATGACTTGTGTATGGCCCATGTTAAGCCAAAAATGAAAATGGTATGGTTTAACTCCTGAATTTTATTCTTGTACCATGGAATAGCCCCAATAACCATTCATGATCTACAAATCCTCGAAATCGTCAAATTTCACTAATAGGTTAAAGCTTTCACAACCCTAATACATGTCTTGTCATCCCTATAAGAAAATTTATGGCCTAAGACTCCTAATTAATCTTTTTGATTATGGATTTATGAATCTATACTGTCTTCAACTTGGAAGCAATGCAAGAGATAGTGCTAACTATGTTGGGATATAATCTTTGTAGAAGTGTCTTATAAGATTTCATTAACTGCACATTGAACATTTTAGATATGCTTAATAAGAGAAGAATCCACATTGGCTTCTTTCCATATGGAGACATGTGCACAATGAATAATGAGACTTGGGAATGCAATGTCTATAGGCACTATTAGCTAGAAGTTGTAGCATATTTCAAAAAGGGTAGATTGTGTTGAATGTAATTTCGTTTGTGATATTTGAATGTTAGAATCACTTATTCAGTGTAAGGGTTCTTATGGTTATACATTAAAATGAAAGGGACAAGTATGTCATTTATGACCTTTGTTTGTCCATTAATTACTAATGGAAATTGCAAACAAATTGATCTTTTTATCGAATAGACTCCAATGTGTTTCAAGGACACTTAAGATAAACTTGAGATATTTGTCATCAATAATGGATATGAAATAGGCTTCAATGTTTTTGCAAAACGGTTAAGATAAACTTGAGAAACTTGAGATCTTTGTCATCTATAACAACCCTGGTGAAAATTCCATGTAATAAAAGTAAATAAAGGCAAAATAATAACCACAGATGATGGGACACTTATTCCAAGCTAAATGTTGGGCAGAATCCTAGTGATCCGGATCACTTGTGATTGTTTATGGCTAAGGAAATTGGAAAAGACAATGGGTAAGGATTTGGAAAGGGAAAATGGCATTTTTGGCACAATTATTTATGAAATAATGGAAATTAGGAGAAGAGGGAGGTGAAAGGTCATAGGTTGCATGTGAGGAGGAAAATGAAGGATAATAATGGAAAATGAAGAAAATAGAGGCCTCATTCATAAAAAGGCATCTGAGGATTAGTTGGTAACCTTTTGTCAATTTAGTTTTGGAGCTATCTCATTATTTTCTCTCTCTCTCTCTCATACTCTTGGAGACTTAGAGTTTTCTTGGAGCACTTTTGGTGGGTGTGGCATACTTGGATTCTTGAAGCAAGAAGGCCAAGGAAGAGAAGGAAAGCGTAAGAAGGCATCAGGATCAACAACGACATTAGATTTTCTTGCAGTTATCGAGTTGCATGTATGTTTCCTTCACTATTTTTGGCATGCATGGCACATGCATGTGGTTTCTTGGTGGTGATCTGTCATTGGAATGGAGGATTTCTTGGATTGACAGTGGATTTCACAACCTTTCCATTTCCTGGATAGCCATGGTGATTGTGGTGTTACACAACATTTTGTCACTGCCTCTGTACTCCCCGTCCATGATCCTGGAGGACCTCTACAGTGAACCCGACATGCTTTCCCATCATGAAGAAACTCCTAGTATGTCCCTCTTCATGAGTAGAATAATTACCTAGTGGATTTGCCAATTTGTGGTGCAGGTATATTCTCAGTGCGGACACAAACAATTCCTCTAGCCCGAGAGAGCGGGTCTAGCCACAAACAAACAATCTATGGAAAATCTCCTTAAGCTAGAATCAATTAAGAGGGCCTACATCTTAGAATGCTATTACACTTGGTGATGATCTTGCTTCCTTACTCCAACTATCTTTCATTTCTTTCCTTCGAATACGTGAAACAAACAAACAAACAACAACAACAAACATGATAGCATACAATATTGTATTCATCCTACTTAATAGGTCAAGGAACATTAAGCCACAAAGATGTAAGATTACACTTCATGCAGGAACTCAATCAATAGTTGTATTCATGTAAATCAGAAAGAGATTACAACCAATGCCTTGACGTTGTTGGTCTCCTCTAATGTATCCAGGTTCCCACACTTCTGCTAGCATCTCATGGATGGCCCCAACAATAGAAGTTTTAAGGCCTCTTCCCTCTAGTTTCAAACCAAACTAAAACACACTATTCTCCCTCAAACATACACTATAAAGCTACAAACTATAGATGTCTTGTTAATCATTCAAACTCACTCCAAAACTAGTTTAGCTTGGGAAAAGAGAAGTTTATATAGCTTGGATGGATGGGAGATGATTCCTCTCATAATGGGAGAAGGTCTTATCTCTTGAGTTTGTTCCTCGTTCTTGCCTGGCCCGACGGTCATGTCTACTTGTCTCGAGGAGTTCTCTTCTCAGTTCTCGTCCCTACCACATCAGACGTTGATCATGACTCATGAAGTTTGGTCGGAAGGGAACACGGATAACATTACCCAAATGGTGCCAATTGATATTTTTGTCAAACCTGATGTCATTGAAAATGTCCATATCAGGGTAACTTGTTCTTAAGAAGAGATCAAGCTCTATACTCGATTGTTCCAAGAGTTCCGGGATGTTTTTGCGTGGTCATATGAAGAAATGCTCGACATTGACCCAAGTATAGTCGTGCACGAGATTCCAACTTATCCTCATGTGAAGCTCGTTTGCCAATGGCTTCATCCAGTGTACCCTAGAAAAGTGGCCGCCATTAAGGGTAAAGTTGAAAAACTTCTGAAAGTTGGATTTATTTATCCAATCCCTCTTACAGATTGGGTGTCAAATATCGTATCGTTGACAAAGAAACAAGGCACTATTCGCGTTTGTGTCGATTACCGTGATCTCAATCATGCTTGTCCTAAGGATAATTACCCCACTCCCTTCATTGATCAGATCATCGATGAATGTGCTAGGAGTGAATTATTTTCCTTTATGGATGGTTTTTCTGGTTACAACTAGATAAAAATTGCGCCAGTTGATCAAGATAAGACAACCTTTATCTTTCTGTGGGGGACCTTCGCATATAAAAAGCTCCCTTTTGGCCTTAATAATGTTGGGGCCACATTTCAAAGAGCGATGTATTATGCATTCCACGATATTTGAAACATCATTCAACCTTACTTAGATGAT
Organism: Pinus taeda; assembly: GCA_000404065.3. NCBI lineage: Eukaryota > Viridiplantae > Streptophyta > Pinopsida > Pinales > Pinaceae > Pinus > Pinus taeda. The sequence goes on along the minus strand of APFE030331295.1, from coordinate 18,516 downwards.
CTCTCCGCTCATTCTCGTAAATTCCATGATCTCCCTGATCATCTCTGGCAAATTTTTCTTCGCTATAGACACTACAACATTCAACTGAATCCACATAAATGTGTCTTTTGCATCAAATCCGGACGACTCCTTGGCTTTATCATTTCTAAAGAAGTAATTCGCCTTGATCCTCTTAAAGTCGAGGCCATAATTAATTTACCCCCTCCATCTTCATTGCATCAACTGCAGAGTTTGCAAGGAAAAGCAAATTTCCTCCGTCGTTTCGTACCGAACTATGCTGAGCTAGCTTTAGGGTTCACCTGATTGCTCAAGCAAGGAACCCCATTTGCTTGGGATGAGGCTACCCAAAAGTCTTTCGATGACCTAAAGGTTGTCCTCATCAATGCTCCTTTGCTGCACCCCTCGAACTATCATCGTGATTACTTCCTTTATCTAGTTGCATCCTCTAGTACCATTGCTATGGTGTCAGTATAGGACGATGACGAAGGCAATGAACATGTTATTTATTACCTCAGTCGCAACCTTCTCGACACCGAAGCACGTTATGCTCATGTCGAGAAGTTAGCTTTGGCTACCATACAGGTTGTTCAACGCTTTCTGCATTACATTCTCCTCCACACTACCACTGTGATTTAAGAATGCAACCCCATGACCTACATCTGACTCGTCATTTTCCGGGGGAAAGTATTCAATGTTGATTTTTATCCTCCAAGAATTCGATTTGGTATTTACTACTTCCAATTCTAAGAAATCACTGGTCTTCGCTGAGTTGATTTTCTCCCTTCCCTTTGCTTCTCTTCCTGCTAGTGCCGACAAGCAGCTCTCGGACGAGACTCTTTTCTTAATTATAATTCTTGACCCCTGGTACAATGATATCATCATATATCTCCAGACATCCACTTTCTAGTCTGCGTTGACCAAGGATGATCACCGACACATTCAGCACCAATCTCAACCTTACCGTATCATTGGAGATACTTTATACTGCATCGGTGTCGATTCAATTCTTTGTCGATGTCTCACCCTTGATGAGGCTGAGAGAGTCTTGAATGACTTCCATTCTGAGGCATGTGGCAGTCACCTGTCTAGATATGCTACCGCTCAAAAAATCCTTCACGCTGGTTATTTTTGGCCCTCTAGCTTCAAGGATTGCATCCTTGTTGTTCACAAGTGTCATGAGTGCCAAATTTATCAGCATAAGATGCACGACCCACCCGCTCACCTACACCCCGTTATTATCGTTGGTCCTTTTCCAAATGGGGCATTGACTATATGACTTGTAAACCTCATTCAGCCAAGGGGCATGGGTATATTATCGTTGATGTGGACTATTTCACCAAATGGATCAAAGTGATGTCTACGTACTCTGCGAACAGTAAAATGACAACTCAATTTATATTCAATCACATTATTTCCAAGTTTGGAGTGCCTCAGGCCATTGTCACCAACAATGGATCCCATTTTCGAGATTACATGATGGCTGAGCTGACTTCTACGTTGGGTATGTGCCGCGATGGCTCAAGCCCATACTACCCTTAGGCCAATGGCCAAGTTGAAGATGTGAACAAAGTCTTGGTTACGATGCTTCAGTGCACCATTGGGATGCACAAGTCAAATTGGCATCTCATGCTCTTTTCAGCTTTGTGGGCTTACCAAACCTTGACCAAGGATGCAAATGGATTCACACTAGTCCATCTAGTCTACAATCTGGATGCAACTTTACCAATTAGGTGCAAAATTCCATCCCTCAATCTGGCTGTCAAACTTCTCCCCGAGACCTCACCTCAAGAAGAGCGCCTCTTGTACCTAAAACAACTTAATGAAACTTGCCATCTTGCTGCTTTGGTCATTGAAGCACAGAAAAAGCGGGTCAAGTCCTATTTTGATCAGTCTGTCTCTCCTCAAGATTTTTCTAAGGTAGATTTGGTTCTTCTCTATGATCAGGTTAATGACAAGCTAGGGGCAGGCAAGCGGAAAGGGGCCTATGAGCTTATTAACTATGAGGGAAATCTCTTAGACAAGCCCCGGAATGGGATTTATCTCAAAAAGTACTATGCTTAGGTCATCTTTCATGGTTACTTTTGTACAATAGTGTGTTATTCATTTTTGTACAGTGTGGTTTAGTGTGTTGTTTTGCAAGCAGCTTTCCTGCTTATTATGTTTTTCCCTGCTTTACAGATGTTGGTATCTCCTCACATCGGTTTCGCTAATGGTGCTTGTCGTAGTACCCTGAATCTATCATCCACGACATGGGCCATTTATGAACCCCATGGTGAGTTGATTGATCTTCAAGGTATTTGTCTAAGTCGAACAACTAATAACATCACTGAGTAGAGTGCAATTATCGAATCGTTGTTAGAAACTATCACTCTTGACATCTAGGAATTCTTTTGTCGACGTTTCGAGCCTATACCAAGACTCATCATCAGGACTTTTGATATATACAGAGAGGAGAAAAGCGAGAAATAAATAATGTCAAGGAGGGCAATGTGTGTAAGCCGACTTTTTATTTTTTTTTCTTAATTTACTTTATTTATTTATTACTAATGTTTTTATGTAAATGGGTGTGTTGCAAACCCTATTCACTAGAGCTTGGAGAATCTCAGATGATGACCATGCTGAAGAAGAGATCACTTACCTAAAAATAACTTTTGCCAACCTAGGATACAATATCAAGAGCATCCTCAAAGCCATTCAAAAAGCCAAGTCTGGAAACAATGCAAACAAATCTATTAACCCCATGACTTCTAATGCCTACCTCCCATACATCCAAGGTGTCACTGACAAGCTTGCCAAAGTTCTCAAAAAGAAAGATGTCAAAACTTCGTTCAAACCCTTATCAACCATCAAGCAGAGAATGAGATCAGTTAAGGACAACCAAGAGCAGCTGCAGCAAAAAGGTGTGTATATCATCAACTGCTCTTGTGGAGAACAATATATAGGAGAAACTGGCAGGTTTGTGAAGATTAGGCTCAAGGAGCATAGTGCTGACATCCGTAAAGAAAGAACTTGCTCCTCAGCCTTAGCTGAACATGCTGGTAAAACAAACCATCATATTTGCCTAGAAGACACTAAGGTTATTGCGAATGAAAAACACCATTTCAAACGTAAAGTTCGTGAAGCCATTGAGATCATTAAACACCCTCGAAACCTTAATAGAGATGGAGGCTTGGAAATCAGTAAAAACTGGAATCCTCTGCTCTCCCCCATAGATTAAAACTTTCCCTCCCCTTCCCCCCCTTCCCCCCCATCTTCCCTGTCTATAAAATTCTAACCCTTTCATCTAGTGGTCCTCTTGGCATAACATTAAGCGGCTTAATTTAAAATCCTTCTCCTTACCTAAAAAACCCTTACCTTCCTTTGAAACAGCAATTATAATTCTTCATATTTAAAAAATAAATAATATAATATAATAAATCATAAGCTAAAATATATTACTATAAATACTAATAAATAAAAATAATAAAGATAAACATATATATGGATAATATTAAATCATTAAATACAATTAATCATAACAAAATTCATATAAACTTAATATAATAAATCAACAAAATCATGAAAACAAGATTAATACAATCAAAAAATCAAATAAATAATTTAATAAATACTAATAAAATTCAAATAAATTATAACAACTATGATACTTATATAGAATAATGGTAAATATAATCATATAGATACATACATATAAGAATTGATTTCAAGATTAAATATAATATGAAATAAATTAATAAAAATTAAAATACATATATATCTAAGTATATAATCAATTAATTAATAAACAATAAAGCATAAATAATAATAATTTAATAGATAAACAATTATAATAACTTAAAACTATCAAACCAATTGATATATTTAACATAAAAATTAATACAATTAGGAGAATAAAATTATGCAATTATAAAAATTAAGATTTAAAAATAAAAAATTACAAATTAATTATACAGATAAAAATTTAATAAATACAATTATACAACTATAAATGGAATATAAAATAAATATAAAACATAAATACATAAAATAAAAAATAAATAAAAAAGATTTCATATATACCATTAAAAATATATAAGTGAATAATATTAATACAACAATAAATAAACTAATATAAGAATAAACAATAATAACTTAAATTAATTAATAAATATAATAACATAATAGACATTAGTAATAAATAAATAAAGTAAATTAAGATAAAATAAAAAGTCGGCTTACACACATTGCCCTCCTTGACATTATTTATTTCTCGCTTTCCTCCTCTCTGTATATCAAAAAAAAGTCCTGATGATGAGTCTTGGTATAGACTCGAAACGTCGACAAAAGAATGAAGAACACTGTGGATCATCCG
>APFE030331294.1:18379-65098 GCA_000404065.3 Pinus taeda | reverse complement strand
GGCTACCCGCCCCCCCTGTGATCCCCCCGCTGCGCAATCGGCGCAACGAAGGGGGGGTTCCGCCCCCCCTCTAATCCCCCGGTTCACTACGTAGGTTAGTCGTGGAAAGAATATAACACAACCCAACACACTCATGGCGACCACATCCAACAACACACCATCCATTTTCACATGGCGGCACCACACCAACCATGATCACCACAATGCATACAAAACAAATACATAGACCATAAGCATAAAGAACACATTATGCAACCAACATGAATTCATGACCAACACACCACCCATCAAATCCAAGGGGTGAACCTTGCTCTGATACCACTCTGTAACACCCTCCTCTCACATTTACCCAATTTAAATAGTTTGCGGGGGTAAACATGTGACAAGAGGCTACAATGATGTAATTCAACTCCCATGTACAATTAAGGAAGTGGAACTGACAAAACCAAACCAATCTGACCTTCCACACATGCTATAGAACCTTCAGGAGCCAACCAACCCTTCTAAGTGACCAACCCCTGAGGCAATTTGACATTTCACTCATCTAGACCCCAACCACTCCCATGAAAATCCATGCATGTGACTGAGGCCTTCCAGTCGCTCCCACAACAAGGGAATGCCAACAATTGTGGACTTTTTCAGCTAGTTCTGAGCCAAGAACCCCAAATTTTGTGCCACTTTTTCAGGGCCAGGACTCAGGCCACTGCCTAGAAATTCATGAAACCTTCAGAAATGATAAAGAAATTGAAACAAAGGTACTAATGCAAACACTTGATCAATGAATTGAATATAACCCTACTAGCCATGGCAGAAATTTTGTTGAACATGTCACAAATATGCATTCTACAGGTTATTACAACATATCTGAGCATAGGGGTCTCATACTTATTTGAGATTCGTAAAGAACCATTGTTTCCATATCACAATAACTACATTATCATCTATTAGGTCATGTCTACATTGTACATTAATTTGCAAATCAAACATGATATGAACCATACATCGAGTTTGTCATAAAATATACTCATGGCAAGCATATAACCAACAAAAATAACAAGGATGTAACAACCATAAAATCCACATATAAGCTAGTACATTTACACATGAAATACCAAGAAGTAGAAACTATTATTAATGAATGCAAAATCCAACTAGGTTTGGGACTTCCATGAGTCACCCAACCATAGATTGGCTGAACCAAATATTTATTTCAGCTAATCACCCCCGTGCCATATTCCAAGCAATGAATGTGCAACTCAAAACCAAACCAAACCAGGTTTCCTCAGGCTTTACCGCAATCCCTAATGGATCACTAGGCCCTAAAAAAGCATGGATGCCATTGGATTTCTCCACCTAAACCATGAGGAATTTTCTTGTTTCCTAGTCTCTAAGCTTTACCATATATCCCACCATACAACGGTTGAGGATTCCTTGGCCTAACCAAGACTCGACCCTCCAAGATTTACCGTATATCCCTCCATTCACTGGTCAAGAATTCCTAGGCCTGATCGAGGGCACACACCTCTAGGATTTATCGTATATCCTGCCATTCAGCGGTCGAGGATTCCTAGGCCCACCTAGGCACGCAAAATCCGTCTTTACTGTAATCCCAGTCCGGTTCAGGGATTCCTAGGCCATGTGTTCTTTCTTTGAGAGACCACTTCACTCAGTTTTGAAACCATTTGACAATCCTGCTCAACTAAATACAAGAGAATCCATCACACCATGTTTATCTGGAAATGGCAAGGCAAGGATGAAAAACATTGTCACACCTGGCAAAACCCTTGCCAATGACAACAAGAGAACTAAATGCACACATGCATTTACCATGCATGCCAAATATAGCAAGGAAATCACACATGCAAATTGATACCTACAAATAATCCAGCTGTATCTGCTAGAAGTTACTCTTCCTTACTTGATATTTGCTTTCCTTTTCCTTCTTGGTCCTTCCTTTGCTTTCCTTAATCCAATGCTAGAGTGCTCCAAGTATGCTCTAAGTTTCCAAGCGTGTGTGAGAGAAAGAATAGAGAGAGAGCTGCAAAATTGAACTCACGAAAAGGTACCAGCTGGTCCTCATAAGCCTTTTTATTAATGGTGCCTCTATTTTCTTTAATTTTCCATTATTTTCCTTCATTTCCCTCCTTGCATGCAACATGTGACCTTTCACCTTCATTTTCTCCTAATTTCCATTATTTTCATAAATAAAATGCCAATTAATTCCTCATGCCTTTCCAAAGCCTTTGCCTTTGCCTTTACCTTTGCCAATTTCCTTAGCCATAACAAACCAAACAAACACCCAAACTAGGATGTTTTGCCCAATATTCAACTTGGAATACGTGTCCCATGACCTTGGTTATTATTTTTCGTGTATTAACTTTATTACATGGAATTTTGACCAGGGTTGTTACAAGTTTTCCCCTTCCACTCATCATCACATATCATTGTATCATTTTCTCAAATTATTCCTTACAAAAAAAAAAATACACCCCAAACATGGTTGACTCATACTTGAACAACTTATTATCCACCTTCTAGCTAGAGGCAAAGAAAGTTTGGCATGAAAGTAAATATTGTTTCTATATGGATTTGACAACAACCTAATGTACATTACTAAGTGTGTTGCATACAAGATGCCACCAAGAGTTTTTAACTATTCTATTTCACTCATTAATGTGATGATAATTATGATTCAGGGTCGACCTACATTTTAAAAAATGCCTTATTGTCACTGCAACAAACATCCTCCAAAATTTTGCCTACACTTGAATTTTGGAGCCTCCTTGTGATCTTATGATTTATCGTTTCAAGTTATTCATAGTGTGGATGCTTTTAGTTGTACATGCGCATAATGTATATGATCATCTTGTTGACGACCTCTTTCTGACCATCAATTTGGGGATGGAAAGCTGTGGACTTAGTGAGATTGGTGTCCAACATCGACTAGAGACTGGACCAAAATATAGTGAGGAAGCTTCTATCATGATCTGAGATGACAGATTATGGGATCCCAAAGTTTACCAACACTCGTTCAAAGAAGGGATTAGCACTAGCTTCTACTGTGATATTTTTCTTGCGGGCCACCATAATGGCCATCTTCGAGAATCTGTTGACGACCACAAAAACATAGTCGTTGCCATGCTTAGTAGAAGGAAGGGTCAACATGTAACCGATGGAGATGGATTCTCAAGGTTGACTAGGGGTAGGCAGTGGAGTATAGAGGCCTTTCTTCTTGATGGTCGGTTTGGAAATGGTGCAATCAGTGCAGGTTATGATGTACTTCCTGACATCTTGTCCAGGATTTGGCCAATAGAAATACTTTTATAGTATTGCCACTATTTTCTCGACCCCGAAATGCCCAATGACCCAACTTTAGAGCACTTCCCAAATCATCTTGGCACACTCGCTTGAAGGAACAAAAAGGTGTCATAGGTGGCATAACAGTGTATCCTAAAGGTGAAAATTTGGAACTTGCTGACCCTCCAAGAGCATTTGATATGTGTGGCCAAATTTTGGGTCACTTTTCTAGAGAAGTGGCCAATTAGAAGTCTCGTGCCCACAAGAGTTGAGCACGGTGGTTAACACCATGATCAAGGGTCGACTGAGGTAGTTTGCAACATTTTTTATGTTGCCCTTCGTGTACTTGATATTCAAATGGAACTGTTGTAGGTATGTGGATCACTTCTGATGGCAATCATTCTACAACTTCCCTTGTGTCTTTATGAACTGTAGGGGTCGGTGGTCTGTGTGGATGACCGTTTCGTTACCCAAAATGTAATGCTTCCATTGTCGACAGTCCTGCACAATGGAAAACATCTCTTTGTCATAAGTGGGATACTTTCAGACTATGTTTTAAAGTGTTTCACTTTGATATGCCACTGGATACCCCCTGTTGAGTAAGGACTGCGCCAATAGCATAGTGAGAGGTATTTGTCTCGATCTCAAATGGTTGTCGCAAGTCAGGTAGTGTGAGCAATAGTGCAGAGCAGAGGTGATGTTTCAACTCACGAATGCCTTCTATTGAGATTCAGACCAAAAGAATTTTTCTTTCGCTCCTCCCTTGGTGACTTGGCTTAAGGACCAAGTGATATGAGAGAACCCCAACACGAACCTATGGTAGAAATTGGAAATATCGTGAACGCTGCGGAGCTCTGTCAGAGTGGTTGGGGTTGGCCAATTCCGAATGACTTGGATCTTGGTTGGATCCACATGAACCCCCTCGTTCATCAATAATGTATCCTAGATACTAAACCTGGGTCATGCCAAAAGTGCATTTCTCCAAATTGGCACACAGCTTATGTTGCCTTAGTGTTTGGAGAACCTGTTGCATGTGGTGGAGGTGCTCTTTCCAACTCTGGTTGAATATTAGGATGTCATCCAAGTATACCACTACAAATGAGTTGGTGAATGGCCACAAGATGTCATCCATCAGCGTCATGAAAGTTGTAGGATCATTTGTCAACCCGAAAAGCATAACGAGTCATTTGAAAAGGATCTCCTTGGTTTTGAAGGAAGTCTTCCACACATCAGAGGGTTCGATGGTTACCCAGTGATATCCAAACTTCAAGTCGATCTTGCTAAAAGATTTTTCCCCCTTGAGTTGGTCCAGAAGGTCATCAATCTGTGGGATTGGGTACCTATTCCAGATAGTGATATTTTTCAGTGCCCGATAGTCAATACAGAGTCTCCAATCCCCATCCTTTTTCTGTACCAACACGATCGAGCTGCCAGAGGGCGTTGAACTTGACCGGATGTGACCTTTCTGCAATAGCTTCTGAATATCCCTCTTGATTTCATCGTTCTTGAGAATAGAGCCTCGATAGATTGGTCCATTGGGCAATGACACACCTGGGGTCAGATGGATTGAGTGCTTGACCTGACATTGTAGAGGCACCCCTGCAGGGGAGGTGAAGATGTCCTCATACTCCTCCATGACCTTCTTCATCTGTTATAAATGTGCAGAGGGGCCCTATCTCGATGTCATGACCACCATCTTCTTCTTTCCCTGAGGGCGTATCATCAAGAATATATATTTTCTGATTTTGGAAATGAGATTACTCCATTGTTTTGTAGTAACCAAAGAGATGGTGGTAGGCAGTTCTACCTCCAGTATCCTGTACAACTTATTTCCCAAGGTAACAATAACAACGCGAGGCCTTGACTTATACACAACATGTCACTTACACAAGTATGGTTGGCCTAATAATACATCACAAGCATCAAGAGGAGAAATGTCACATAATAACTCATTCGTGAAGGGATTGATGCTATATGGAAGGCGACAATGTTGGCTGATGTAGAGATCCCATCTTTGGTGAAGCCACCTGATGGTGTACAGTTATAGGTGTGCTGTGGTCGGTAAGCCCAACCCCTTCATGAACTCTGCTAAAATGATGTTCTTTTGGCTCCCCCTGTTGACAATGAACAGTAGTGTAGAACCCTTTACCCACATTTGGGAGTGGAAGAGGCACTCCTCCTCCTTTGGATCTTTGGGTTTCTCCTTCTGAATCTTCGTGGTGGCAACAATTACGTTGGGCTCTGCATCAATAATCTGCTTCCCTTTGTCATTCCCCCATCGGGTTCTGACTTAGAGTTAGAACAAGCATCTGATTCAGAAGCTTTCAACTCGACCACCGGTGACTGCTTGGCCTGACGCTCACTTGTGTTGTGAGTGGAGCTCTTATGGAACTCACACTACTTTCACGTGTCCTTCTTCAGCTTTGTGGTGTTGCTATTTGCTTGCAATTTTGGTGGGTTGTCCTCGGCCTCCGCGCCTTGGCTTTTTCCTTTGTTTTGCTGTTTGGGGGCACCTTTCCCTTACTTTAGATTCACATATACAAAGTCTCGCTTTTTATGTTTAAGTTTTTGCCTGATTTTGACAGTGTATCAATATGCTGTGCCGAGTGAGGAGATGTCCAGGAACTCCATCTCATTCTAGATGTACATGTGTAGGTGGCCATGGTACTTTTGTACCGAATGTTTCTCAAAATCCTTGATACCCAACTTCGTGCAAAGGGTATGAAAAACATTGGTAAAATCTGGCACGTCTTGGTCCCTTCCCTACCGCAGCGTGGTCCACTTTATGTATTTATCCTCATAGTTCCCGAGAGGGTAGTACTGCTCGTTAATGGCATCCGAGAATGAATTCCAAGTGGGTGCGGTTGAAAACAGTGAGGGCATACTTTCATGCTTCTGCTCACAATAGGTTTCCCACCAGTCCTTGACGTGGGGGGCGACTTTGAGAAGAGAAAAAGTAATCTTTTCTCAGCTGGAAAAATCATGAACATAAAAGAAAAATATCCTTTTAGTAGATTTCACCATTTATCTATGATGTCTGCATCTATTTGGCCCTCAAATATGGGAATGTCAAAGTTTACTTGTACCTTAAAAGGAGTGGCGCCTCCAGAGTGGTTGCTAGATGTGGATGCACCGCCAATGGGCAATCGTTGAAGGATCTAGGCAAAGTTATCCATCATCATGTTCCTTTGTTTCTCGAGGGGCTCCTCGAGCAATATTTTCATAGGATCTCTTGATCCCTCATCCTTATTTTCTTCCCCCATGGGCGGTCGTCAGGGTTTGTGAAGATGATCTTGCAAAGGTTCAACAAGATCAAGCCCTAACTCCTTATACCCTGACCTCGTTGGGGATATGCAAAGAAGGATCGAGAAATAGTAGACCGCTCTGATACCATTGATCTGAATTTAAACAAGAATGAAACAAATTATAGATATAACCATACCCACAAAGATGCAACAAATAAAACTTCATTTCATTAAATATCAAATAACTGAAATATGTTTACATACAGAATGGAAATAAACTAGCTTGGGCGATGGTAGCTTATCTCTGAGAAGAGATGTGGTGGCTACATGCCTCTGAAATGAGTTACAATGAGGCTTGAATGCCTATTTATTATTGAGAAACAATGGAAAACCCTAAACATCCAAAAACCTAACCCTAGGAGATGAAACACCAAACTATGAGCCCTGTTGGGGTAAGTTGGTACATTAACTCCTCGAGGTCGTAACTTTGGCATATGATCTCCATTTCACGCACACGATACCTCGTTAGAAAAATCTATCCAAGGATTAGAACTCCTGACGTTGAATATTAAGTTAAAAATTAGTATTCACTGTCTATGGTTTTCCCAAAAAAATGTCGTTTAAGGCCTCAAAACGACTTCGGAGGTTCAGGACCTGAAAAAATTGCCAAAAATAGTAAATTGTGCTACAATTAAGGAAACTAAGAATGAAAGAAACAATGGTGGGGGTCCAATTAGAATAGGTGGGTGGCCTCTAATATCTACCTGGATCATTCCTCCCCCCTTAGGAAGTAATGGTCCCCATTACGTTGAGTTCCTCCATGAGATGAGGAAACTTCTGTTGAACTTGGCCCCTAGTGAGCCACTTGCCTTGGTGAAGGAGTTGGCCTACTTTGACAACTCGATATAGTTGGATCCTTTGCTATCGGGTGTTCTTGATCTGTGTGTCCATGATCCAATCAGTTGTCGCTTGTTCCATGCAGTCCGGGTTTAACTTTGTTGGTGTGAGTTGTTCTGCAATCTCGGATGTGTCTAATAATGGTGGAAAGTAGGGCCGAAGGTGGCCCACATTGAACACTGGGTGCAGACCAAGGAATGGTAGAATAATGAGCTCAAAGGCATTGTCCCCTACTGCCTTGGTGATGGTGTATGACCCATATCAGAGCGGGTGAAGCTTGCGGTGGGGCCCAGTGAGGTGCTTCTCCTACAAATGTAGCAAAACTTTGTCGCCCCTCTGGAACTTGTGTGGCACTCGATGCTGATCATGACGTTGCTTGTACTTAACATTGGCTCTGTCCAATATGTCATGGACATGTTGGTAGATGTGTGCTAAATGTGCTCAATGAAGTTGTTTTCCTTGTTGACTTCAAATTGGACATTAGCCAAATCTTCTTGAGTAGCTGTAAATGGTACAACCACATCAATGGGACATAATGGCTGGAATCCTAAGCCCACCTAACAAGGGCTATGATCAGTCGAGCTGTGGAGAGCCCGATTATAGCTATGCTAGACATAGGGGAGGCTCTCGTCCCATGTGCATGGATGCTTTGATTTGTACATGTGCATAATGTATATGATCATCTTGTTGACGACCTCTATTTGGCCATCGGTTTGGGGATGGAAAGCTGTGGACTTAGTGAGCTTAGTGTCCAGTATTGACTAGAGACTGGGCCAAAATTTACTAAGGAACATGTTGTCCTGATATGAGATGATAGACCATGGGATCCTAAAGTGTACCCACACTCGTTCAAAGAAGAGTTTAGTAGTGGTTTCTTCTACGATATTCTTCTTGTAGGCTGCCATAATGGCCATCTTCAAGAATCTGTCAACGACCATAAAAACGCAATTGTTTCCATGCTTAGTAGAAGGAAGGCCTGACATGTAATCCATGGAGATGGATTCCCAAGTTCGACTAGGGCTAGGTAGCATTGTCCAGAGGCCCTGCTTCTTGATAGTTGGTTTGGAAATGGCGCAGGCAGTGTAGTATCTTATGTAATTCCTGACTTCTTGTTGAATATTCAACTAATAGAAATACTTCTGCAATACTACCACTGTTTTCTCGACCTCGAAATGCCCAACGAACCGACTGTAGTGCGCTTCCCAAATCATCTTGGCATGCTCGTTTGAAGGAACACATAGGTGTCCCAAGTGGCATAATAATGCATCCTGAAGGTGAAAATATGGAACTTGCTGACCCTCCAAGAGTGTATGGTATGTGTGGCCTAATTCCGGGTCACTTTTGTAGAGAAGTGGCCAATTAGAAGTCTCGTGCCCACAAGAGTTGAGCATGTGGTTAACGCCATGATTGGGGGTCCACTGAGGTAGCCTGCAACATTATTGGTGCTGCCCTTTTAGTATTTGATATGCAAATGGAACTGTTGCAGGTATGTGGACCACTTCTGATGGCGACCATTCTGCAACTTCCCTTGCATCTTTATGAACTGTAGGGGTCAGTGGTCTGTGTGGATGACCGTTTCCTTCCCCAAAATGTAATGCTTCCATTGTCGATAGTCCTGCATAATGGAATACATCTCTTTTTCATAAGTGGAATACTTCCAGACTGTGTTTGAAAGTGTCTCACTATGATATGCCATTGAATGGCCTTGTTGAATAAGGACTGCCCGAATAGCATGGTCAGAGGCATTTGTCTCGATCACAAATTGTTGTTGCAAGTCAGGCAGTGTGAGAAATAGTGCAGAGCGGAGACGATGTTTCAACTCTGCAAATGCCTTCTGTTGAGATTCAGACCAAAATAATTTTTCTTTCACTCCTCCCTTGGTGACTTGACTCAAGGACGAAGTGATATGAGAGAACCCCACCATGAAATTGTGGTAGAAATTGGCAATACCCAGAACACTACGGAGCTCTGCAAGAGTGGTTGGGGATGGCAAATCTCGAATGACTTGGATCTTGGTTGGATCTACATGCACCCCCCGTTCATAAATAATGTATCCCAGATACTAAACCTGGGTCATGCCAAAAGTGAATTTCTCCAAATTGGCAGACAACTTGTGTTGCCTTAACCTATCGGATGTGGTGGAGGTGCTCTTCCCATCTCTGGTTGAAGATCAAGATGTTATCCAAGTATACCACTATAAATGAGTTGGTGAATGGCCGTAAGATGTCATCCATTAGCCTCATGAATGTTGTAGGAGCATTCGTCAACCTGAAAGGCATAACCAGCCATTCGAAAAGGCCCTCCTTGGCTTTGAACGAAGTCTTGTTTGGCACCCAATAGCCAATACAGAGTCGCCAAGTCCCATCCTTCTTCTGTACCAACACGATCGGGCTCCCACAAGGTGATGAACTCGACCTAATGTGACAATTTTGCAGCAGCTCCTGAATCTGCCTCTTGAATTTGTGGTTCTCCAAAACAAAGTGTCGATAGATTGGTCCATTGGGAAACAACACACCTGGGGTCAGATCGATGGAGTTCTTGACCTGACAATGTAGAGGCACTCTTGCGGGGGAGGTGAATATGTCCTCGTACTCCTCCACTACCTTGTTCATCTGTTGTTGTCGTGCAGAGGGGCCCTGTTTAGAGGTCATGGCCACCGTCTTCTTCTTTCCCTAAGGGTGTATCACCAGGAAAACAAATTTCCTGGTTTTGGAAATGAGCTTACTACATTGCTTTGTAGTAACCAAAGAGATGGAGGTAGGCAGTGCTACCTCCAGTATCCTGTACAACTTATTTCACAAGGTAACAATAACAAAGCGAGGCTTTAACTCATACACGACATGTCACTTCCACAAGTATGGTTGGCCTAATAATACATCACAAACATCAAGAGGAGAAACGTCACATAATACCTCATTCGTGAAGGGCTTGATGCTGTATGGAAGGCGACACCCGCTAGGTGATGCAGAGATCCGTCCTTGGTGAAGCCACCTGATGGTGTATGATTATGGGTGTGTTGTGGTCAGTAAGCCCAACCACTTCACAACCTATGCTAAAATGAGGTTCTTTTGGCTCTCGTTGTTGACAATGAACTATAGCGGGGAACCCTTTACCCACCTCTGGGAGTGAAAGAGGCACTTCTCCTCCTCTGGATCTTCAGGTTCCTCCTTCTAGAACTTCGTGGTGGCAATGGTGGTGTTGGGCTCTACATCGATAATCTTCTTCCTTTGTCATTCCCCTTGTCGGGTTCTGACTTAGAGTTAGAACATGCATCTGATTTAGAAGCCTTCAGTTCAGCCATGAGTGACTACTTGGCTCGACTCTCACTTGTGTTGTGAGTGGAGCTCTTCTGGGACTCACACCACTTCCCCATGTCCTTCTTCGGCTTGGCGGTGTTGTTCTTTTCTTGCGGATTTGGCGGGTTGTCCTGGGCCCTCCCGCATTGGATTTTTCCTTTATTTCATGGTTTAGGGGTACCTTTCGCTTGCTTCAGATTCATAGATTCAAAGTATTGCTTTTTGTTTTAAGATTATACTCAATATTGACAACGTATCAGTACGTCGTGCTGAGCAAGGAGATGTCCAGGAACTACATCTCATCCTAGATGTACCTCTGTAGGCAAGCGTGATACTTCAGTACCAAATGTTTCTCAAAATCCTTGATACCCAAATTCGTGCGAAGGATATGAAAAACATTGGTAAACTCTGACATGGCTTGGTTCCTTCCTTGCCACAACGTGGTCTACTTTTTGTATTTATCCTCATAGCTCCTGACAGGGTAGTATTGCTCCTTGATGGCATCCCAGAACGAATTCCAAGTGGATGTGACTGAAAACAATGAGGGCGTACTTTCATCTTTATGCTCATAGTAGGTTTCCCACTAGTCCTTCATGTGGGGGGGAACTTTGAGAAGAGAAAAAGTAATATTTTCCCAGTTGGAAAAATCATGAACAGAAAAATATCCTTCTAGTAGATTTAACCATTTATCTACGACGTCTGCATCTATTTGGCCCTCAAATTTGGGAATGTCAAATTTTACTTGTACCTTGAAAGAAGTGGCACCTCTAGAGTGGCTACTGGATGTGGATGCACCATTGGTGGAAAACCGTTAAAGGATCTGGGTAAATTTATCCATCATCGCGTTCCTTTTCTTCTCGAGGGCCTCCTTGAGCAATATTTTGATAGGATCTCTTACTCCCTCGTCTTTCTTTTCTTCCCCCATGGGTAGCTATTGAGGTTTGTGAGGTTGATCTTGCAAAGGTTCAACCAGATCGAGCCCTAACTCCTTATACCTCGACCTCGTTGGGGACATGCAAAGAAGGATGGAGAAAGAGCAGACTGTTCTGACACCACTAATCTGAATTTAAATAGGAACACAATAAATTACAAATATAACCATACCCACAGAGATGCAGTGGAAATAAAACTTCATTTCATTAATATCAGTGAATTGAAATATGCTTACATACAGAATGGAAATAAAGTAGCTAGGGTGATGGTAGCTTATCTTTGAGGAGAGATGTGGCGGCTACATGCCTCTGAACTGTGTCACAATGACGCTTGAATTCCTATTTATTATTGAGAAACAATGGAAAACCCTAAACATCCAAAAGTCTAACCCTAGGAGATGAAACACCAAACTATGGGTCCCATTTGGGTAAGTTAGTACATAAACTCCCTGGGGTCGTATCTTTGGCATATGATCTCCGTTTGACACACACGATACCTCGTTAGAAAGATCTATCCAAGGACTACAACTGCTGACAATGAATACCAAGTCAAAAAGTTGTATCCACCGCTCGTTGTTTTCCCAAAAACGCCGTTTAGGGCCTCAAAACAGCTCCATAAGTTCAGGACTCGAAAAACTGCCAAAAATAGTAAACTTTGATACAATTAAGGAAACTGTAAAACTAGAATAGGCAGGTGGCCACTAATATCCACCTGGATCAAAGAGAAGGTGATCACAAAACTCTTCTATGTTAAGATCTAGGTTAATAAGACCACAATAAATGTCACATTTGAATCAAGTTCACAAGTTATTCATAGTAGTGGATCTGGTCAACAAACTTGGATTAAAGGTTTGCAATCATATTAGCCCATGTCCATTAGGATATGTGAATATGGATGGAGAGATATAGGTAAAAAAATAGTCTATAATAAAGTTTGCTATAAATGTTGATTATATTGATGAATTAGAATTGGATGTAGTACCATTTGACGTAAGTGGAGTCATGTTTGGGACTTGCTACGTGTATATGAAAGATGCAATCTTCACGTGGAGATAAAACGAATACCCTCTCATCATGGATGGGAAATAATTAATCATCAATGCACACAAAGGCAAGTCCAATATTTCACTGGTAAGTTCCAACCAAGCTAAGAAGTTGATCGATTTCAATAAAAAATATATTTTACTTTTCTTAAGAGAAAATCAATTTGGTGATGATTCTATCAAGGTAAAGGCATCCCTAGAGGGGTGTCATAAAGAACATGAACAAAAACTAGAAGGTTTGCTACACACATACATGGGAGAGTTCCAATAGCCTAAAGGGATACCACCTAAGAGGGAAGTGGAGTACAAAATCTAACTATTTCCAGACTCTCCATTGTTAAACATTGGGTTGTATAGACAATCCATTTTGGAAGAAAACAAATTGAAGAAGAAGTTGTAGTAGGTGTTGGAGCAGGGTGTAATTTGAACAAGTACCTCACCTTGTGGGTCACCCATCATAATTGTGCCAAAGAAGGGTAGGACTTGGAAAATATGGATTTATTAAACAACATTAAATAAGATTATGCTGAATAATAGATACCCTCTGTGTATCAATGATGATTTATTAGGTCAGTTGTAGTAAGCAAAATACTTCACAAATATGTACTTCAAATTGAGGCACCACAAGCTTAGATTCAAAGAAGAAGACAAAAAGTCTGGAAGACTACCTTCAAAACTAGACAAGGTTTGTATGAATGGCTAGTCATACCATTTGGTTAATGCAATGCAATAGCTATGTTTATAAGTATAATGAATGATGTACAACACTCCTATCTAGATTCATTTGTTATTTTGGATGAGATATTGGTTTACAATGCTACCTAGGAGGAGCACATCCCACACTTGATGCAGTTGCTAGAGACTTTGAAGATGCACTAGCTATTGGAAAATATTAAGAAATGTGAGTTTGCACAATGGTCTTTGATGTATTTGGGCTATGTGATTGGTGATGGTGAGCTTAAGATAGATCTTATGAAGATGGATGCCATCATGAAGTGGCTAATGTTTACAAATGTTTTTAAGGTGAGGAATTTTATTGGGGAAGCACAATGCCAAATGAAATTCATATCTTCATTGTTAACAGTAGTTCCACCACTACATGCAAAACAACGAGTAGCAATAATTTTTAGTGGGGGAAGGGTTAGTAGAAGGCTTTTCATGAGTTGGAGAGAAAAGTCAGCAAAGCACCAGTTCTCATGTTACCAAACTTGTAGAAACACTTCAAAGTGAAGATGTATATGAGTGGGTATACCATGGGAGTAGTATTGATGCAACGAGGAAGACCTATATGCCACCATTTAAAAGTATTTCATAGGGAAGTTCTCAACTACCCTACTTATGATAAGGAGCTCCATGCTTTGGTAAAATTTTTCAAAAGTTGGGAACACTATCTAATGAAAATAATATCATCATCCACACATATAACTCATTGCTACAATACTTGCATGTCTAGAGTAACCTACAATAGACTAAACATTACAAATGGATGGGCTTCTTCCAATAACTTCATCTAGTTATTAAGTAGAAGAAGGGTGGCACAAACATGTTGGAAGACATGCTTTCAAGCCCCCCACATCAAAAAATGCACCTTGGAACTATAATGTACATGGAGCCTTCACCCATGATGCATATAAAGAGGCATATACAAAATATGATAATTTCAAGGAGGTGTTTTAACAACTATAGGACCAAAGTCATGTAGACGATGGCGACCATGTAGTCAACTGTCATCTCCAGAATGGATTACTCTATATGTTGGACAAGCTCCATATTCTTAAAGGTGAGTGACTACAACTAATTACAAAGGCCCACATTTCCATGATTGCAAGGCATTTTAGTGTTAAGAAAATAATTACTAGTTTATAGAGCTATACGTACAAGCCCAAAATTCAAGAAGATGTAGTAAGGTTAATTAGAGGATGTATTCTTTGTTACACCAAAAATCCTAGTAGTAGGAAGTAGGGTCTATACCATTCCTCACTTTTACCCATTCATCCTTGGGAAAACATTTCAATGGATTTTGTGGGAGGATTACCCACTATCAGGAAGGGACAAGACTACCTATTTGTCATAGTTGACAGGTTCAACAAGATGTGCATTCTCATGCCCTATAAAAATACCATCAAATAGCAAGAATCAACAAACTTGTTGATTCATAAACTACTATGGATATTCTGTTGGATAACTCGTCATAATCGATCTACTAAAAATATATTAGAAAATCCAAAATCTGCACTATGAGGGTTTATTTATCCTTAGATTTATGGATTTGTTAACTAATGTTTTTTTATGTATGCATGCAAATTATAATTATGTAGAAAATAAAGAATAGTGAAATAAAACTCACAAACCACAAATTAATGTAGGATATAACTTGGGAAACCCTTTTGGGAGAAAACCCAATTCGAAGGCAAGGTTTCTATACTCTCTTTATCTAAATGGAAATGGATGCAAGTACAAAGAAGTGAGGCATTTGGATCGTGGGCTACTACAATACTCAAGCCTTATCTATTTTCTCTCTCCTTATCCACTCTCAGCTATTGTGCTCATTTATGGAACAAAAATGCACTCAAATAGAATGGAACCCCATTTCTTCCTAGTGGATCAGTTATAACACAATCTAATAGCTTACTAGTGGTTAGTTTTGACTCCCTTAACTCTTAACTAGAGTTACAATATGGACTCTTCTAGGGTCTTATTCATCATGATCACATGGATAACCCGTTTTCGATGAATAATGGGGATTGATGAGGTATCCTCTCGAATTATGGTGGTCAAAATGTGAAGTTTAATTTCCAAGTGGCATAAGTTTCATGTATGGACTCTGATTGAGGTTGTGCTATTGAAAATGTATCTGTGTTTATAATAACATAAAAGATGCATGCTCAAGCAACAATTTCTTAGCTCTAATTTTATTTATTTATTTTATGCCTCACACTATTTCCAAAACGTTTCAAACACCAACTTGTCAAATTGGGTTCCATTGGTAAAAATGGTACCATGAGTTGATTCCTCCTCTTATTCCACTTTGAAAGGATCAAAATGTATGACAAACAATATAATCATCCAATATGGATCATATATCCCCATTTTGGGAGGACTTTGGTCCCCAAACGCTTCTGTTGAATGAAGTGAGGAAAATTTTCGTCCACCTTCTCTTGGTGTAACATTTAGCCTTGGATGGAAGATTTCCTTTCAACCCAATCTACAAAAGTTCATGTTGTCCATAACTTGTAGTTTTGGGCCTGTCCTGCAAAATTGTATTTTTTGTCAACTTTGTCTATGTTGGACATTGGATAAACCAATGCTCCCCAAATGCTTTGCGACATGGACTAACCGCCACTCATGGATCCTTATCTTTGGCAATGCGATCATTGACTAACACCTGTGGGTTTTGTTCTAACGACAATCATGATTCCCAACAAGTTGTATCAGAGCGTAAGTCACAAATTCGATACACACCTGGCTTGCATTGGGTGGGAGATTGTTGGACATTGGATAAACCAATGCTCCCTGTGTGTTTCAGGACATGGAATAACCCCCTCTCATGGATCCTTATCTTTGGTGATACGATCATTGACTAAAACCTTTGGGTTTTGGTCTAATGAAAATCATGATTTCCAATAGCCTACGAATTTGGTGCCAAACCCTCTATAGATCCGAGGACATGTTCCTCTTACTAGTCTATCATGGAAGGATAATATATTTTTAGGTTCTCTACATTCATCATCTGAGTTTATAGGGATTATCTCCCACCTTCTCTAGTATCTCAAAGAGACCATATCACAGAGCCTTGATTTTGTTACTGAGACCTTTTAGCCTCTCCTTATTTTGCTATAGCCATATTCTGTCCCCCACCTTGATTGACCTCTCTTTTATGTGTTGATAACTAAGGGCCTCATATTTTTCGTGCAACTTTTGTAGTGTCTTAGGTACCTATGGATGAATTTTCTTGATCTTCTCAACAATTTTTTTCATCCTTAAGGCATCCCTAGTAAGATCCTCCCTCACTCCTCCTTGTTGCACATATCCAATTTCCAAAGCTAAAGGTGGTAAATATCCAAATCAACTTTCAAATGGGGACTTACTAGTATAAGTGTGGATTGCTCTATTATAAGAGTATTGTATATATACAATATTTTCATCCTGTCTTTGTATGCTTATGATTATACCCCCAAAAAATGCACAAAATTCCTATTAGTACTAAAGTTTTCCCGTCTGTCTATGGATGGAATGTTGTAGACCTATTTAAATTCATATCCATATTCTCCCACATTGTAGTCTGAAATGTGTTAAGAAATATTATGTCCCTATTTGAAATGATGCTCCTTAGTATCTCAAAGTGAACCTAGACCTATCCAAAGAACAAGTTCATTACTTATTACCTGTTGATGGTCTTTTTATAGGGAATTTGATCCATAAATCATTGTGGATATTCCAACGGACAGTCTGTCACAAGAAATATGGTGAGATTATACTTGAAAAATCCAAAATCTATGCTATTATAGTTTTATTTCTCTTTAGATTTATGAATATATAGTTTATTGTTAATAGAGTGTGCATGAAAATTAAAATTATATATAAAATATAGAACAATGAAGTAAAATCTTACACAAAAATTTGACACAAGATATGACCTGAGAAACCCAACTCGAAGGTGAGGTCGCTCTGCTCTCATTCTCTGAATAGAAAATGTTTGCGAGTACAAAGAAGTATGGCCTATGGCCTATGGGCTACTACAATGCACAAATCCTCTTTGTGTCCTATATCTCCTATCACTCTTATCTTTTTTTTTTTTTCTCATCTTTGGAACAAATGCACTCGAAAGAATGGAACCCCTTTTCCTCCCAGTGGCTCGGTTATAACACAACTCGATAACCTACTAGTGGTTAGGTTTGACTACCTCAACTCTTAACCAAAGTTACAAAATAGAATTTTCTAGAGTATTCTACACCATAATCACGTGGATAGACCCTTTTTCATGAATAATGGGGGTTGATGTGGCATCCTCTTGAATTATGGTGGTGAAAATAGGAAGGTCGACGTTGAGTGGCATAACTTTTGCATACAGACTTTGATTGATGTGATTCTTGTGTCGTTGGAGAGGTATTTGTGTGTAGAATAGGAAAAAAGGTGATAAATTAAAGAAACAAAGTTTTACCCCTAGAAAACATCATTTGATTTCTCAAAATGATCCTGAAAGGTTTTAGACCTTGTTTTTTTCAAACTAGGTCTCGCCAATAAAAAATGGTCCTATGAGTTGATTCCTTCACTTTTTCCACTCTTAAAGCATCAATATGGATGAAAAACAATATAATGATCCAATATGGAATAACATTGAACACATATTTTCAAACCTATCAACTACCACATACAAATAGTCATGTCCCTTCTTAGCCATTGGTAAAGCTCCCATAAAGTCCCTAGAAATGCTTTCCTAAGGATGAGTGGGTAAAAGAAAGAGATGATATAGACCATGTTTCTTATGACTAGTCTTGCTGGCACAACAAACCATGCATCCCCTTATGAAACTACCTAACTATTCTTGCATATTGAGCTAATACATATACCTCTGCAAGTCGGCCATCGTATTCCCTTCACTAAAGTGACATTCAACCTTGGAGGTGTGAGCTTCTCTAATCATTTGTAGTTGATCAACTTCAGGAACACATAGCTTATCTATCCTATGGATTAACACGTATTAGAGATGGTAGTTAATTGTGTTGTCACTATCAGGTACATGACATTGGCTCTACAATTGATGAAACACCTTCTTGAAGTCCTCATCTTATGAATATTCCTCTGTGTATGCATCATGAGAAAATGACTCCATGTGCATAATATTTCCCAAAGCAATTCTCTTTTGCATGGGTGGCCTTGAAAGCATGTCAACCAACTCTTTTGTGCTACCCTTCTTGTACTTTATCACTAAATGAAACTATTGTAGAAACCCCATCTACTTGTAATGCCTAGTTTTTGGTAGCTTACTCTAGGCTTGTAGGTACTTTAGTGGATGATGATATGTGTGGTTTATTATCTCCTTTCCCATTAGATAACATTTCCACCTCTTCAAAACTTGCAATAGGGCATATAGCTCCTTTTTGTAAGTAGTGTAGTTGAAAATTCCCCATGAAATACTTCACAATGGTAGCATACAAACCTTCCTCCTTACATCAAGATCCCTCCCATAGCATACACTCACATTTGTCTCCACTTAAAAGGGTTGTTGCAAGTTTAGTAATTTTAAAACAAGTGTTTGATTGATTTTTTTCTTTAACTCCTCAAAGGCCCTCTGTTGACCCTTTCCCCACTAGGAACTCTTGCCACTTGCTGGTATTTTGTGGAATGGAGATACTATTGTTGAAATCAAGTACTATGCTACCCCAATGAAACCCCTAGCTCATAAAAATTAGTAGGCACTGACCACTTCATGAAGGCATCCATTGGCAAGATCTATCTTTTGCTCTCTTCCACCTATCACATACGCTAGATACATCAAAGAATGTTTGCAAACTCATACTTCTTGAGATTTTCCAATAGATAGTGCCTTTATAATGTCTCTAGCACGTACATAAAAAGTGAGATGTGCTCCTCCCATGTAACATTGTATACCAATATATCATCCAAATATAAAATAGCAAATGAATCTAGAAAAGGGCATAATATATCATTCATTAACCTCATAAATGAAGTTGGTGCATTGCATAGGCCAAACACCACGACTAACCACTCATACAAACCTTGCCTTCGTTTGAAGGTAATATTCTAGGTATCTTCTTCTATGACTCGAGCCTGGTGATATCCAGACTTCAAGTCCAGATTTGTGAAGTATTTGACTACTAGAAGTGATCCAACAAATCATCTATCCTGTCAGTTGGTATATGTTCTTGAGCATAATTTGTTTTAATGCCCAGTAATCAACATGCATCCACTGAGTCCCATCCTTCTTTGGCACAATGATGATGGGTGACACACATGATGAGATACTTGGTCAAAATACACCTTGTTCCAGTAGCTTTTGTAATTTCTTCTTTTCCTCACTTGCTTCTATAACATAATGCCTACGCAACCCAATGTTTGGCAATGGAGAGTCTGATAATAATTGGATCTCATGCTCCACTTCCCTCTTGGGTGATAGCCCTTTAGGCTCATAGAACACACCCATATATTCCTATAGAAACTCTTCTAGTTGTTGCGTTTTCTCTTTAGTATACCCTCCAAGGATGAATTTTCTCTTACTAATTCTTCTATAGATTAATTTTCTCTTAAAAATTGTAAAACATACTTCTTTTTAACATTGATCAGTTTCTTGACTTGGTTGGCACTTACATGCAAATTTTTGTACTTTCTCTTGTGCGCATTGATGGTGAAGGATTTTCCATCCTTGATGAGGCGATACTAGATGGATCTTCGTATGAATATTGCATCCTACATTTACATATAGGTAATTCCAAAACCTGATCCACATATATCAAGGGGAACTACATATAGTTCTTCTTCATCAATAAAATTAGCACTGATAGAAAATTTGATTTTACATTGTTTGGTGACCTTTATGTATGCATCATTGTTTACCCATCCCAATGGATATGATCTTGGATGATCACAAACATCCAATCCCAATTTTTTTACTAGCTCTGCTACAATGAGATTCACTTGTGATCCTAAGTCAAACAAGCATCAATCTTTCTCTTCTTGACCTGTATATTTATATGGAAGAGTCTAGTCATTTCCTTCTCTTCCTATTGTTGAAGGATTCTCAGATTCACCTCTTTCTACACTAATCTATAGACTATCTTCTCATCCATGTCCCAGATACATTCAAACTAGTTGCTTAAATAAATGGCCATGAGATTATTCTTCTTTGCGTCTTTCTTTTTGTTCTTAAACTTAAGCTCTAGATGCAACTTCCAACATTTATCTTTTGTATGATCATCGATGTTATAGTGGTTGCACTAGCTGTTGGGATATTTGCATTAATGATTTGTGGTTATTGCATTTTTAGCTTTCCCCCTTCCACTTCTTCTCCTTCTCCTTAGAAGCATTGTGATTCTACTTCTGCTTTGACCAATTGGATTTCCCTTTCTTTTGGCCTATGTTCTCTAGGAACTGTGTCTATAAACAAGCCTCGCCACCAATCAATGTTTCAAAAACATCACTTGCTTCTGTAGATCATTGTGTAGAACCCCCAAATACTTGAGGAGTACATATGGGTTCTTTCAACATATACCCCACATTCTGTCCATCTTTATAATCTTTATATTGCATTATGTACACTCTGCCCTTGTTCTTTCGTGAAGTAATGCCGATAGATCCACTAGTTCTATACATGCATGATAGGGTAAAATCGTCACTTTATGAGGGTTTTGAAATACTCGCACTTTGTCACTGGAATATCTCCCTTCAATCTCAAGGTCTCCATGTGGCTTTCCCACCAGGTTAGGGCACGACCCTCTAATTTAAATAGAGCAAACTAAATTTTATGTTCTTCCTATATATGATGAACACTAAAATAAACTTATAATTGTTGTAACTAATGATTTAGCTTCAGAGTGTTGATATCACATAATGGCTTGATGTCAGCCTTCCCTTCCATTTTGAGTAGGGCTTTGAATGGTTCATGGCACTTGAATTAGGTTGATCCTTTTCAGGTTAGTTCATAAACTACCTTTATGTTTCTTCTTGATTTATTGATTTCCCCTCCAATATGAACTCCGTGTTATAACCTCGATCTAGTAGACCAAGTTTATTGGTCAATGATACCATGAGTATGCTCACATTATGGTTTATATGAGCAGTTTGTTCTTCTAGTCATGCAAAGCTTTCCTCTGCGAGACCTTGAGAATTATTCACAGAATTGTCGACCATGACTAGGTTTTTGTGACTTTGAATTTAATTGATTTGGATTCTTTACAAGTCTCCATAATATACCCAAATAAACCTACTTTGATATGAATACGATTTGTAAATTGACGTGGATATTCCACTAGACAATTCATCACAATATACTTACTAAAAATATATTAGAAAATATGAAATCTACAGTATGAGGGTTTATTTATCCTTATATTTATGGATCTATTAATTATTGTTTATTGTGTGAAAATAGAGAACTACAAAATAGAACTCACAAACCACAAATTAACACAAGATATAATTTGGGAACCCTTCGGTAGCAAACCTAATTGGAAGGTGAGATTGCTTTCTTCTCTTTCTCTGATTAGAAATGGATGTAAGTACAAAGAAGGGAGACCTATGACCCATGGGATACTACAATGTTCAAATCCTCTCTATTTTCTCACTCTCTATCTACTTTTGGCTACTTTTCTCATCTATGGAACAAAAATTCACTCAAATAGAATGAAACCCCTTTTCCTCCTAGTGGCCCAGTTATGACACAACTTGATAACCTACTAGTGGTAAGGCCCCGACTTCCTCAACTCTTAACAAGAGCTACAATATGGAACCTTTGAGACTCTTCTTCATCATGTCGCATGATTAACCCATTTTCCATGAATAATGTGGGTTAATGTGGAATCCTCTCAAATTATGGTGGTTAAAATAGGAAGGTAAACTTCCAAGTGGCATATATTTTGTGCATAAACTCTGATTGAGGTGATTCTTACACCGTTGGAAAGGATATATGTGTGGAATAGTGATAAAACACTTCATGCTTAAGAAACAAAGTTTTATCCCTAAAAAATGACAATTGATATCTCAAACTACTTTTGGGAGGTTTCAAAACCCAATTTACCAAATTGGATCCCGCTAGTAAAAATGGTCCTATGAGTTGATTCCTCCACCTTTTTTACTTTGAAAGCATCAATATGGATGAAAAACAATACAATGATCCAATCCGGATCACTTGTTTTTTGAATAGTTTTGGGTACACTTTGGTATACTAGGGAGCATCATTTTAGATAAGGACGTCAAATCTCCCAATGCATTTTAGCCATATTGTCGATAATATGGACACAAAGTTAAATAGGTCTATAACATTCCATCCATAGACAAATGGGAAAATAGAAGTAGTCAACAAGACTTTGGTGCAACTTTTGAGGGGTTACAATCAGAAATATCCAAACACCCGAGATGAAAATATGGTCTATATAAAACAATCTTATAACAAAGAAATTCACATTAATACTAGTAATTCCACATTTAAAAATTGTTTTGGATATTTACCACCTTCACCTTTGGATGCTATATATAGATGCAAGGAGGTAGTGAGGGAGGATATCACAAATGATGCATAAAGATTTAAAAAATTTGTTGAGAAGATTAGGTAGATCCATTTGCAGGTGCAAGAGATGCTAAAGAAGTTGTAGGAAAAATATAAGGCTAAGCATGATCAAAATGGAACAACGAAGTCATTTAGAGTACGAGATAGAGTATGGCTATAATTTAATAAGGAAATAATATAGGGTGCTAGTAAGAGGATACAATCTCTATAGTATGGATCATTCAAGATACTGGAAAGTTGGGAGATAATGCCTACAAATCCTATCTACCCCATACATGTGCATTTACTTAGTGGTGAATATAGAGAATCTTAAACTCCGAGTTTTCATTGTTGGATTAGGAGGAGGGGCAATACCTACCTTCCATAGAGCAATTAACACCATATGTTGAGGTAGAGTTTGCAAAGGACACAATTTCATAGAAGAGGTTTAAAAATACAATGTGGGGGTAGCATGACCTTTGGTAGCTTGGATTGAAAGGAAAAATTCAAGGAAAAGAAAAAGGGTACTCAAGGGAGAAGGTAGAGGAAATTTTTCCTCAACTCATTTAGTGAAGATTATGCGGACCAAAAACATCCCAAAATTAGGAAGTACGATCTGGATTGGGTCACTATATTATTTTTCATCTATCTCAAAGCTTTCAGAGTGGAAAAATTAGAGGAATCAACTTGCAGGCTCATTTTTACCATCAGGTTCTAATTTGGAGAATTGGGCATGAAAATTCTAGAGGAATTTTGAGGCCTTAAATGAAGTTTTATTGGGATCCAAGAACTCTTTCTTAGTAAAACCCCTTAGGTTTGTTATATACTTAGAGACATTTCTAATGGTGCAAGAAATACACCAAATTGAGTTTGTATGCAAAAGTTATGCATACCACAAGTTGACCTGCTTCTTTGACCACCATGGTACAAGTGGATGCCATGTCAATGCCCATTACTCATGAATATTGGGTTAGAGACATATGGACATTGAAGAATATTGTTGATGGTTAAAAATTGTAACTCTTGTTGAGATTTGAGGGAGTCAAACCTTACCCTTAGTTGGTTATTGGGATATGTCATATATTGGGCCACTAGGAGGAGTAGGGATTCCATTATATGTTATTCCATATAAAGCATAGAAAGTGGGAGATGGTTAATGTTTTTTAGTAGCCTTACAGGCAACATGTCTCAAGTAACTCCATATAGAGTATCCCCTCCTTTGTACTAACATATTTTTCATAACAATGAAAAGGGAGCATAATAGCCTCACCTTCTAGTTGGGTTTTCTCTTGTAAGGGTTTCCTAGAGTAAAAATTTATATCTATTTT
This sequence comes from Pinus taeda, assembly GCA_000404065.3. Taxonomy (NCBI): domain Eukaryota; kingdom Viridiplantae; phylum Streptophyta; class Pinopsida; order Pinales; family Pinaceae; genus Pinus; species Pinus taeda. Next base: position 40,838 of record APFE030331294.1, on the reverse strand, counting down.
GGATAATGCGTGTATTCCTTTATGTCAATTTAACTAATTTAATTAAATAACCAAGAAAATCAACAAACTAAAAGATGTATGGAAAAATCAAGAGTACAAATTTTAGTAATATTATCATATTTGTTGTGATGAGTTGTTCCAGTGGAATATCGATGATAGTTTAATAAATTTTTTAAGAATTATGTTGTTTTCATGATATGCAAGCTATGTGACATGAACTGCTTATTGAGTTAAATTATGGATTTATAAAGTAAAATGGGTTCTCTATTATCCTAGAATAATTTGTTGCATTGAGAAAAATGGGCTCCATTACACAATTTGGATGGAGGTGATCCATCAACTCTCTATGTTTATTTGTCTAATGGTGAACTAAGTATAAGTCTCAAGTGTATTTTACATGGATAATAGTAATAATCCATCTAAGATCATGTATTACATGTACCACATGGGGAAAATGCCTATTTTGAATTCACACGAATGACCAACCTATCACATATTTAAACATGACATATATAAAGTCAAGCTTGATAGCCCCAAGGTGTATGTCAAATCTAAGGTTAGATGAGTTTGTGCTAGTTATGTTTCTCTTCCAACTTACAAAATAGCCATTTCTAAACAATAGGGATAAATTAGGCTTGTGAAAACTTATTATGTTCTCAATATCTACTTCACTCATAAGATAGCCACATGGAACTTGCTCAAATATAACTCTAACATTTACATTAAATATTGTATATTGGATCTATAAATTTACTACAAAATGTACTATGTAATAATATTTTGTAAATAAACAACAAAGGTATTATATATCCAACTTTAATAGATGTAATATAAATAGATGTATGCAAAATAAAAAAATTAGCAATTTCCCTTATAAACTAAATTCAAAGATAACATAAAAACACTTTACCAAATAAAGTTTATCATGTGAAACTATAAAGGATATTTATAAAAGATAGAGTTAAGATATTTGGATCCATTATTATTACATAACATAACTTAAAGACATAAATGGAAAAACATATAAAATATTTACATATTGTATTATTTTTTTCAATAAAATTTGTAAAAACAATTATATGCTCTTAATAAAATATTTTGTTCAAATCTTGTGAACGTCTCACCTCTAATTAATCATCATAGTATGGATATGCATGATAACCATATGTTGTTCATATTGTAATAACAAGAAATAATATTTGGACTTTTAGATCCTCGATGGGGGTGAGATGCCAAGATCGCGTGGCTCCTCGTGGCCCATGTCAGTAGCCATGCGACAAGTGGAAGGGGGACCGACCCCTCAGTCCCCTCACTTCATTAAGCGATCAAAGGTGAGTAATGTCGAGTGTGTGAAACAACACAACGCCTCGTCGAGTGTGGGAGGAGATATTCTAAGGCGGTAGATGGATAATTTGAATGGTAATCATGTTGAGGTGGTGGTTCAACTTCATGCATTTGAGTGGTTTTCTGCGTAGCAGCGAAGGCAGTGGAGTCTGGACTTTTGGTTTTGGAGGCATTGGAAGCGTTTTCTCTCCGCGTTCGAGTGAGGTTGTCTGGTCCTGCGCCTGTCCCTAGAAGGGTTCCTCGGGCTTTTCTGGTCTGGTGCAACACAGATTGAGGTAGCAATAACCACCCGAATTTTTTGATTCAATTTGAATTTGGAAGGTGTGAGATTTTGGTTCTCTGGTGGGTGTAGAAAGTGGGTGCACGGGCGAAGTCTCTGGTGGGCTAAGTGGAGCCACATCGTGTGGCTCTTGTGGTTTTTGGTACATACCGGGGGAAGGAGAGCTACTCTCCTGAAATTCACTGGGTTTGAGTGTCGAAGTATTCAACAAGAAGGGTTTTGGTGTGCTTTAGTCGGAGTGGGTTAATTTGGACCACTTTGAGCTTGGAATTCGACCACCTTGGCGCTGTGTCCAAGCACTTATGTGTTGGAATTGAACAATGGAGTGGCGAAGGGTGATGGGAAGCAAGGCGCTGCTTTGGGAGAGGTATTGGTGGTTCACATTCTTGCTGTGGTGACAGGAGGGTTTGGATTTTAGAGAGGAGATAATGGTGGTCTAGAGCCGAGCTCGCTTGGTTAGTGGGTGGTCGCCCTGACTTTCCTGTTTGTAGTGGCTGTTGTGGTATCACAGGCCTCATTCCCTGCGACATGGTCAGTCTTTGCTCCCTACGAAGCATAACTTGACGAGACGTGAAGACCTAGAATTGGCCATCCCAACAGTGAATTCGGGGCAGGAGGGTGTTGGGTCAAGTCGGGGAGGCAAAGTTGCGGGACGTTCCAGGCGGCTGACTAATGGTGTGCGAGGGGGATGCGGAGTTGGTGGGTAGGCGATGAGGAAAGGAGGGGGACTTTCGTAGGCTCAGAGGCTCAGAGGAACGAAGCATGGTGGGAAGTGGAGCCATGGGTTTAACAGCTGCTTGGAAATCGACCAACAAGAAATTCAACACTGCTATTTGGAGAATTGCCGAGAATTAATCCAGCCTTTACTAGATCGAATGGAAATAGATGAGAGAATCATAAGGGGGGAACATGTAGAGCTGGTAGCCACCCTGGATAGAATGCACTACTTCTAGTTCCAAGTTTGCAAGCGAGCGGTGTTGGTTAGGCATGGCGAGAACTTGCTCTCCGAAATGGTGGAGTCATGGATGGCTCACTTCAAAGGGCATGTCCAATGCACCTTCCACCCACTGCCTCCTCTAGGAATAACCCCAGATAAGCCAAATTCCATCACTTCTGATGAATAACATGATTGCATGTGCCCTTCTGGTATTACTTGTTTTTTGGAGTCACTAGCCCTCACGGGCTGGGACTGTCTCTAGCATCCTTTTTGTATTGTTGTCACCTCTTGCATACGGTGGTCAACAAACCTGGTTGGAGTGAGACCAAACGTTTTTTGAAACTTCGGATATATATCTTTTATGCCAGTTGAATAGAATATTGATTTACAAAAAATATATAGATTTTTAGAAAATAATACTCATATACAAGAAAAATAATTTTTTTGGTAGTTTTTTCTAGAGTAATGTGCAAAGCCTTGAAACTCATGAGCACGCACACATAATATCCTGTAAAGTCTGAATGCAAAATGTAAATTCAATGGACCATAAATACAAGACATTATAATTTCATTCCATAAAAGTCACTATATATTGGTTAGAAGTGATGAACATGTCTTCATTTTTCGACTTAAAGTTTTTCATGTACAAGTAAAATCTTAGGTTTCCCTTTTGAACCAGGTTTTCTTTTTGAACAATCATACGTTCTAGTTTTATAATATTGTAATGATTCACATTGTGTTTGGTAGGAATACAAATATATGTGTATGGAAATGTTTTTGACATAAATATTCTTTCTCATTTTTATTTGTCATAAATATGCAAGTTTAAAATATACTTTGCTTAGAATTATTTATGGAATATTGTAATATTAATATTTATTTAGGATTATCTATCTATATAAATATAATATTTGAGTTGTCAATTGTGTTTATTTTGGATAGTCATGAAGAATGATTGTTAATCTCCCCACCTAAGTTCAATTCTCACAAATGACATGTTGAACTCATATCAAATATTTTGTTGTAATGCTTTTGAGTCTTAATGTTGAACAATATCATACGATGACTTACAGATCGAGGATCAGGTGCTTCACTATACGGAAAATAAAATATGAGATTTGATTTTATCACCATGTTATATCAAATTGTATGTCGATATGTGAGGTATAGTATGATATAGTCCTCGAATAATTAACATGAGAGTAGAAGGATTCAAAATATGGCACACAATTAACTTCAATACTATCTTCTTGAACATGACATACATCAAATCAAGCTTTCAAGCCCCAAGGTGGATGTCAAATCTAAGGTTAGATGAGCTTGTTCTAGTTATGTTTCACTTCCAACTTACAAAATAGACATTTCCAAACAATGAGGATAAATTAGGCTCATGAAAACTTATTATGTTCTCAGCACCTACTTCACTCATAAAATAGGCACATGGAACTTGCACAAATTTAATTCGAATATTTACATTGAATTGTATATTATATCTATAAATTTAGTAAGAAATCTACAATGTAATAATATTTTGTAAATAAATAACAAAGGTTTGATATATCAAAATTGAATAAATATAATATAAAATGATGCATGTAAATTAAAAAATTAGCAATTTCCCTTATAAACTAAATTCAAAGATAACATAAAACACTTTACCAAATAAAGTTTATCATTATAACAAAAGATATTTATATAAAAAATAAATTTAAGAATTTGGATTCATAATTATTAACATAACATAAAGACACAATTGGAAAAACATATAAAATATCTACATATTGTCTTATTTTCTTCCATAAAATTTGTAAAAACAATTATATGCTCTTAATAAAGTATTTTGCTCAAATCTTTTGAATGTCTCACTTCTAATTATTCATTATAGTATGGATATGCATGATAACCATATGTTGTAAGTCTAACACAAGAAATCATGCAATATTATTCATATTGCAATAAGGAGAATAATTTAGGAAATAGTATTGGGGTTTCTAGAAATTAATACCTGTATATAAGAAAATTATTTTTTTTTAGATTTTTCTAGAGTAATGTGCAAAGCCTTGAAATTCATGAACACACTCACACTATATCCCGTTTAAATGCATAATGTGAATTCAATGCCCCATAAACATAAAACATTATAATTTAATTCCATAAAATTCATTGTATATTGATTAGAGGTTATGAATATGTCTTCATTTTTTTTCACTTAAAGCTTTCCTTGTACAAGTAAAATCTTAGGTTTTCCTTTTGAACTAGGTTGTCTTTTTGAAAAATAATACATTCTAGTTTTATAATACTCTAATGATTCAAATTATGTTTAGTATCAATACAAATACATGTGTTTGAAAATGCATTTGACATAAATATTTTTTGCCATTTTTATTTGTCATAAATATGCAAGTTTTAAATATACTTTGCTTGGAATTATTAATAAATATTGTAATATTTTTATTTATTTAGGGTTATTTATCTATATAAATATAATCCTGATGATGAACCACAAAGGTTGGTTCGAAACGTCGGTTCCAACAAACATGAATGTAATGACTCCGGAAGATAACACCACACAAAATATAGATCGCAGAAGCCTCAAATCAATAATTTTCAACCTGTACTGGAGGGAGAAATTACGAGAAGTTAGTATATTAGAACGATTTAGATCACCTCATAGATCTAATCCTGATGATGAACCACAGAGGTTGGTTCGAAACGTCGATTCCAACAAACATGAATGCGATGACTCCAGAAGATAACACCACACAAAATATAGACCGTAGAAACCTCAAATCAATAATTTTCAACCTGTACGGGAGAGAGAAATTACGAGAAGTTCGTATATTAGAACAATTCAGATCACCTCATGGATCTAATCCTGATGATGAACCACAAAGGTTGGTTTGAAACGTCGATTCCAACAAACATGAATGCAATGACTTTGGAAGATAACACCACACAAAATATAGATCACAGAAGCCTCAAAACAATAATTTTCAACTTGTACGAGAGGGAGAAATTACGAGAAGTTCGTATATTAGAATGATTCAGATCACCTCATGGATCTAATCCTGATGATGAACCATAGAGGTTGGTTCGAAACGTCGATTCCAATAAACATGAATGCGATGACTCCAAAATATAACACCGCACATAATATTTTATATGTCAATTGTTTTTATTTTTATTTTTGGATGGTAGGGAAGAATGATTGTTATTCTCCCCACACAAGTTCAATTCTCACAAATTAATGTTGAACTCATATCAAATATTTTGTTGTAATGTTTTTAAGTCTTGTTTTTGAACATCCTTGAGCCCTAACGAATATCGTACAATGGATTATAGGCTCGAGGATCAGGTGCTTCATTATGGAAGCAAAATATGATATTTGAGTTTATCACCATGTGACATCAAATTGTATTTCGATATGTGAGGTTTAATAGGATATAGTCCTCAAATAATTAACATGAGAGTAGAAGGCTTCAAAATATGGAGTAAGAATAACTTCAATACTACCTTATTGAACATGACATATATAAACTCAAGCTTGCTAGCCCCAAGGTGGATGTCAAATCTAAGGTTATATGAGTTTGTGCTAGTTATGTTTCACTTCCAACTTACAAAATAACCATTTCTAACAATGGGGATAAATTAGGCTCGTGAAAACTTGTTATGTTCTCAACACCTACCTCACTCATAAAATAGGCATATGGAACTTGCTGAAATATAACTCCAATATTTACATTAAGAATTGTATATTCGATTTATAAATTTACTATGAAATCTACCATATAATAATATTTTTAAATAAACAACGAAATTCCTATATATCCAAATTTAATAGATGTATTTAAACTAAAAAACTAGCAAATTCCTTTATAAACTAAATTCAAAGATAACATAAAACACATTACCAAATAAAATTTATCATTTAGAACATAGGATTTTTATAAAAATAGATTAAAATATTTGTATCCATCATTCTTAACATAAACATAAAGACATAATTGGAAAAACATATAAAATCTAAATATTGTATTATTTTTTCAATAAAATTATAAAAATAATATATGTTTTTAATAAACTATTTTGTTCAAATATGTTAAATGTCTCTCTCTAATTAATCATCATAATATAGATATGCATGATAACTATATGTTGTTCATATTGCAATAATGAGAAATAATTTAAGACATAATATTTGGGTTTTTAGAAATTAATAGTCATATATAAGAAAATTAAATTTCGTTGTAGGTTTTTCTAGAATAATGTGCAAAGTGTGGAAACTCATAAGCATACCCACATAATATCCTATAAAGTTTGAATGCACAATATGAATTCGATGGAGCATAAACATAAGGCATTACAATTTCATTCCATAAAAGTCATTATATATAGATTAGAGGTGATGAATATGTCTTCATTTTTTTCACTTAAAGCTTTCTGCGTACAAGTAAAACCTTAGGTTTCCCTTTTGAATCAGGATTTTTTTTGATCAATCATACATTCTAGATTTATAATACTGTAATCATTCAAATTGTGTTTAGTAGTAATACAAAGATATGTCCCTGAAAATGTTTTGGACATAAATATTCTTTGTCATTTTTATTTGTCATAAATATGCAAGTTTAAAAGATACTTTGCTTAGAATTATTAATAAATATTGTAATATTTTTATTTATTTAGGGTTATCTATCTATATAAATATAATATTTGAGTTTTCAATTGTGTTTATTTTGGATGGTCGGGAAGAATGATTATTATTCTCTCCATCTAAGTTGAACTCATATCAAATGTATTGTTGTAATGCTTTTGAGTCTTGTTGTTGAACATCGTTGAGCCCTAACGAATGTCGTACGATGATTTACAAACTCGAGGGTTGGGTGCTTCGCTATACGGAAAAAAATATATGATATTGAGTTTATCACCACGTGATATCAAATTGTATGTCGATATGGGAGGTTTAATATGATATAGTCCTTAAATAATTAACATGGAAGTAGAATGATTCAAAATATGGCATAAGAATAGCTTCAATACTACCTTATTAAACATGCCATTTATAAACTCAAACTTGCTAGCCCCAAGGTGGAAGTCAAATCTAAGCTTAGATGAGTTTGTGCTAATTATGTTTCACTTCCAACTTACAAAATAATGATTTCTAAGCAATGGGGATAAATTAGGCTTGTGAAAACTTATTATGTTCTAAACAACCACTTTAGTCATAAAAATAGCCATATGAAACTTGCCCAAATATAACTCCAATATTTACACTAAAGATTGTATATTGGATTTGTAAATTTACTATGAAATCTACCATGTAATAATATTTTTTAAATAAACCACAAAAATCCTATATATCCAAATTTAATAGATGTAATATAAATAGATGTATGCAAATTAAAAAATTATTAATTTCCCTTATAATCTAAATTTAAATATAACATAAAAACACTTTACCAAATAAAGTTTACCATTAGGATAAAAATATATTTAAAATGATTTAGATATTTGATCATTATTTGTAGCCTAACATAAAGAATAATGGAAAACTTAAAATATCTATATATGTATTTATTTTTACAATAAAAGTTGCAAAAACAATTATATATGCTTTTAATACACTATTTTGTTCAAATATTTTGAATATCTCACCTCTAACTAATCATCACAATATGATGTGATTATGCATGATAATAATATGTTGTTCATTTTGCAATAAAAATAAATAATTTAAGAAAAAATATTTGGGATTTTAGGAATTAATACTTATATATAAGATTTTTTTTTTCTTAGATTTTTCTAAAATAATGTATAAAGCTTTGAAACTGATGAACACATCCATATAATATCCCGTAAAATTTGAATGGCAAATGTGAATTCAATGGACATAAACATAAAGACATTATAATTCATTCCATATAAGCCCATTTATATATTGATTAGAAGTGGAGGATATGTCTTATTTTTTTCATTTATAGCTTTTCGTGTACAAGTAAATTATAGGTTCTTTTTGAAAAACACTTTTCTTTTTTAACACCAATATTCTAGTTTTATAATATATAAGATTCAAAATTGTGTTTAGGTAGTAGCAATATTTGTGTCCTGAAAATGTTTTTGGACATAAATATTCTTTGCATTTTTTATTTGTCATAAATATGTTAATTTAAGTTATCTTTGTTTAAAATTTTAATAAATATTGTAATATTTTTTATTTATTTGTAAATTGTGTTTATTTTGGATGGTGGCGAAGAATGATTGCTATTCTACCTACTTAAGTTTAATTCTCATATCAAATGTATTGTTGTAATGGTTTTTAGTCTTGTTGTTGAACATCCTTGAGCCCTAACGACTATCACATGATGGCTCATAGACTCAAGGATTGGGTGCTTCGCTATATGGAAAAAATACGATATTTTTGTTTATCACCATGTGATATCAAATTGTATGTCGATATGTGAGGTTTAGTATGATATAGTCCTCAAATAATTAACATGAGAGTAGAAAGATTCAAAATATGGCATAAGAATAACTTCATGACATATATAAACTCAAGCTTGCTAGCCCCAAGGTGGATGTCAAGCGTAAGGTTAGATGAGTTTATGCTAGTTATGTTTCACTTCCAACTTACAAAATAGCCATTTCTAAACGATGGGGATAAACTAGCAATGGCACCTAAAGGTGCAAAGATACATCGAAGGAATAGAAGATTTAGAAATATATGCTTAAAAAACTAAATCAATAAATATAAAAATTAATCATCCTCAAGTACACAGACAATTTTATATTTTATAAATGCATTGAAAAAACAACATAAAAATTTAAGGACAAGTCAAGTCATGGCATGAGTGATACTTGTTTTACCCAAGATTTTTATACAAAGTTTGATATTTAGTGTTAGAATGTGAAGCAATAGAATTTTATATAAATGATTTAATTTTGGGAACCGTTATCTACAATGTATTAAGTAACATTTATCATAACAATACACCACTTTGTGAGAAATTTGTGAATTTCATTTTTAAATAAAAATGATAATACACTATTTTTATATTACAAATTACATAAATTTAAAAGACTATTAAAAATGTTAAAAATTTTTAAATAAAATGATGATAATATTTATTTTATATCTAAAAACAAAATTTAGATAAAAGGAACATAATCCAGTAGCTCCAAACAGATGCCCGATAAGAACAATCCACGCCCAAACAGAATAAAATTGTTCATACAAAAGGATGGTATGTTTATAAGTTGTGAAGAATTTTAACACTCAGATAAATTCTTGTGGACCATCCCATTAAATAAGTGGGAAGAAACTCATTAATTGTGCTACATTACCCTGCATAATGTTATAATGCTTCCAATGCCAATGAAAGTAACCATACAATATATTCATCATCCAGAAAAACTGCTAAATAAAAAGCATCCCAGGCCGGATATCGCAGTACAAGCCGTCCCAGACAATCGCAAGAACTATAATACCAAATATCTTTTTTCTCTGGCATTAACTAGAAACCCGCGCCATCAAAGCACCTTTAACTAGAATCAATATAGTTGTATGCAAACCTAGAACAATAGCGAATGCATGAACAAAAAGTCTCAGGACCAATTGTTGAGAACAATGAATTTATTAATTATCATTAATAGACATTTAACCAATCGAATAACATATTGCCCTCCGAAATGCTGAACCACTTGTTGAATGCAATATGGTATATAAACTAATACACGACATAAATTTAATTAAAAAGGCACGAAGACTCTTACAACCGGGAGTCAAACCCAAGGTCTAACATGTGTATTGAACCCGTGACCCACAAGGATCGCCAATGACTTAATATATATGCACACCAACCTAGGGTATTGCGTCTATCGGTTTCTAAATATTTTAGGGAAAACATCCCAATCAAATATTATCTTCAAAACTTACTTTTATCATAATAAAAATCGTATAAAATATGAGTGGAGATTCCCATTGTTGTATGTGATACTTTTTACAGGTGGAAAGAAACAAGAAAACTCATTCGTTCCATGTGGCTGAATCATTATTTTTCTCATCATTTTACAGGGGTTTGGATGACTTCAAAATTTAATCTTTAAGGTTTCTTGTTTCTTTATTTTTCACTTGCAGATTTGTCACATTTCACTTCAAGATTGCCAACGCTTTTGTATGGAAAATATAGCATTTTTGTTTCAGCATTTTCTGAAAATTTTCGTTAAAACGATGTTACGCTTCATTATTTTTTTCTAAATAATTTGCGTAAGGGTTAAGCCGATGATTGAACAATAAGGATTTTCCAAAGGTTTAATATGGAAAACTCATTGTAAAGATTTATCGTTTCATCATATCTTTTTTCAAAATTTTGCGTAAGGTTTTGTATGGAAAATTTTGTTGTAAAGAAGTCTTGTTTCATCCTTTTTTTTCCTGAATAATTTGTTTGGAGATATAATGGAAAATCTAACGATAAGCCAGCAATAATCTCATTCATTATTTTTCCCTTTCATATTTGGTAGAGGTTTCGCACGGGGAAATTCATTGTTAAGCTTATTCGTTTCACTAGTTTTATCAATACATTGCGTAAGATTTTGTTTTGTATAGAGAAGTTTTACAATAAAGGATTTTCTGCAGCATTCTTCTTGATAAAGTGTGGTTGAAGTCTTCACATTGAAACTTTACTATAAATCGTTCTGGCATAGTTATCATTTTCTACTGTAATTTTGCAATAGGTTCAGTATGTCGAATTTCTATGCCTAGGTTTTCTTTCAAGATTTATTTCTGTATAATTTACTTGAACTTTCAACGAAGAATGTTTTAGCTTAAATATATGTCTATCTCATCTTTCTTCAGGTTTTGTGCTGAATCTTTTCATTCAAAATCTTTCTTGTTTAATAAACCGAAGATCTTAGCAGAGCCTACCGATTCTTATGTTTAAACGTATCAATCTACCAGAGTAACTTGCCAATTCAAAGATTTTCCTTAATCTCAACGTAATGTGAAAAGATCTTGCTAGCTTAAAATTTTAAATAGATTATCTGATTCGTCTCTCTTCACTTGTGGATTTGCCTAAGGGTTTGTATTGAAGTTTTCATGAAAAGATCTTGCTAGCTTAAATAAATTATATGTTTCATCTTTCTTCACTTGTGGATTTGTGTGAGGGTTTGTATTGAAGCCTTTCATTCTCATGCTTTTTTATTTCCATCATATTTTATTCAAAGGTTTTCGATTTAATTTCAATAAATCGAAGATAATAGCAAATCACACTAGTTTTCACTTTTAAATGTAGTAATCTGCAAGTGAAGCTCGCCAATTCGAGGATTTTCCTTCATTTCAACGTAATATGGAAACATCTCTTTTTAATTTTCTAGGAAGAAGAAGTCACTAAATGTAATCCAGAGGGACTTTTCCAGTTTTAACTTTCAGATAGAAGTGACGTGATTCTTTCTGTTTTGTTAGGATGCGAACGTGTCACTAGTTATCATAAACAACATTGCGGCTTGCAGGCAACAACTGTCGAGCATTAAAATTCAAAGATTCTCGATAAATTAACACTACCGACTCGCATTTTGAACACTTGAACGGTTGACCGCGTATATTTAATAGCTAAAGGGGAGGCTTGAACAGTCGATCGGCGACAGATGTTTTGAGTACATGGAAAATGGATGACCCATACAGTAAATTTCATTTTTAATGAATGAGCTTGGTGCACGATTGTAGCAATAAGAATCAGTTATTGCGGAGGAGATGGGAGGCATATTAACGTGTCAACAAGCTCCTCGCAAAGGAAAAACGTGGAGAATCGCGGATGAGCCCAATATCCTTATAAAGTGAAATCTAAGAGTATAACGATAACTATGCAGAATAGGAAATGGAGAGTGGTAAGGTTTTGATGATGGCATCCACATTCCTACTTTGCGGCCACAATCCCTGGTTTTCTTGTTTGTGCAGGGATGCACGAAACAAAGTGCACAGAGGTCGCAGGATCGAGTTTCGTAAGCCTGGCGCCTTCTTATCATCCGAGGCCCATGCCTTCCTACCAACCCAAGCCTGCATCGTCGTCTTTTGCGAGCCTGACGCCTTCTTATCATCCGAGCCCGACGCCTTCCTACCATCCCAACCCTGCATTGTCTTTTTTTGCAAGCCCGACTTCGTCGTCATTCGAGCACGGTGGAGCATGGGCGATGAACTCTTTGATCATGTGGCTAAAGAACCTCTGGTCATCATTGTTGGCTAGGCTAATGCACAGCGGGGGCTCGATCAACGCGTCGATAACTTTGTCCCTGAGCTCACTGAAGAGACTTAGCATGCTCGAGAGCACTGAGAGTAGGTCGACGAGTGCAGAGAAGGGGGTTTAGAGTGATAGCTCTGTTTGAACTACAGGGGTTTAGCCTGTGGAGTCGTAGCCATATTATTGCTCTGTAATATTATTAATTGTTCGGAAATTAAGGTACGATGGTTTGGCGGCTCACGCTGTCGACGGTGAAGGGAAATCGGCGCAGGGAAATGCATCGTCACATTGTTATTCATCCGCCTCCGTTAATAAGGCGCTTGGCCGGGAGAAAACCCAAGCCTGCCACCGCTCGCAAAACTCGTACCCAAGCCCCTCAGCACTCGCAAAAGTCCTTTCCGCGCGTTGATTTTTATTTGATTCAGGAAGACGAAAATAAAGCCCAGGGATTGGCTGGGCAAACAACCAACTCCAACTAACTCCATATAGGGAACATATAGGGAACACCTTCGGTGTAGTAGGCTCAGGCTCATGAAAACTTATTATGTTCTCAAACAGCTAGGTCACTTATAAATAAATTATTATGTTCTCATTACCTACTTCACTCATAATAAATATAGCTATATGATTTGCTTAATTTATTATATGGAATTTGCTTAAATATATTTCAATATTTTGGAATTTGCTTAAATATAATTCCAATATTTACTTTGCTCGCGTTGATTTTTTTGATTCAGGAAGACGAAAATAAAGCCCAGGGATTGGCTGGGCAAACAACCAACTCCAACTAACTCCATATAGGGAACATATAGGGAACACCTTCGGTGTAGTAGGCTCAGGCTCATGAAAACTTATTATGTTCTCAAACAGCTAGGTCACTTATAAATAGCCATAGGGAACTTGCTAAAATATAACTCTAATATTTACATTAAAGGCTCATGAAAACTTATTATGTTCTCAAACACCTACTTCACACATCATAAATAACTTATGTGTTTGATGAATAGTGTGTTGTGTCCATATTTGGATAAGTTTTTTATTATGTTCATTGATGATAAACTGGTATATTCTAAAAATGAGGAAGCGCATGCCGAAAGTTTAGCAACAATGTTGAGGTTGTTGAGAGAGCATTAGTTGTATGCTAAGTTCATTAAGTGTAGTTTATTTCAGACTAAGGTACATTACTTGGGGCATGTTGTCTCCAAGGAGGGAATTGTAGTAGATCCAGAAATGATAAGATCCCTCATGGAGTGGGTAGCTCCTAATAGTGTGGACAAGGTGAGATCTTTCATGGGTTTGGCATGTTACTATAGGAGGTTCATCAAGAAGTTCTCGCATAATGCTTATCCTATCACTTCATTGCAGAGGAAAGGTAAGTTAAGTTCGAATGGACAGAGGAGTGTGAGGCTAGTTTTGAGCAGCTTAAGCAATTGTTGATGCATGAACCAGTGCTACAGATTGCAGATATGGAAAAAGAGTTTGTAGTATGCACAGATGCTTTCAAGAGAGGACTTGGTGGAGTCCTTATGAAGGATGGACAAGTGGTATGCTATTAGTCCCGAAAACTAAACGAGCATGAGAAAAACTACTTGACACATGATCTTGAGTTAGCAACGACCATACATGCACTGAAGACGTGGAAACATTATCTTCTTGGCAAGAGGTTTGTACTTATGAGTGATCATATTGGGTTGAGGTAATTGTTTGACTAGCCAAATATGAACATTAGGCAGGTTATATGGTTGGCCACGATCAACGAGTTTGATTTTGAGATCGTGTACATCAAAGGTGAAGAGAAAAGGGTGGAAGATGCTCTCAAAATACGGGTACATGTAAATCACTTGCCAGCTATGAGCTCTGATGGGATAGAATTACAGAATAGGATCTTGTGGGTGGATCATCAAGATGTCAGGTATATGGAGATTGTGCACAGGTTGCAACAGGATGCTGGTACAGGTACATATGATATTACAGGTACAGGTACAGTTGCAGGGGCACAGTGTATGGATTATTGTCTTACAACAGATGGATTGATTAGGTTCCAAGATACGATATATGTGTCAGATAGCAATGAGCTCAAGAAGGTGATATTGAGGGAGTTTCATGCGAAAGCTTATTTAGGTCATCCAGGTTATCAGAAGACATTAAATGGAGTGAAGAGATTTTACTATTGGCTGAATTTGGAGAGGGATGTGGCAGATTTGTGGCTAGGTGTAAGCATCCAGGTGGACTTCTATAGACAATCATGATCCCATTGTGGAAATGGGAAGTCATTTCCATAAACTTCATTATAGGTTTTCTGAAGACAGTGAGACAACAAGATTCCATCATGGTTATTATGGACAGGTTGACGAAGGTTGCACATTTTGTTCCGGCAAAGTCTACATTTTCAGCTAGCGATGTAGCATAGGTATTCATCCGAGATGTGGTCAAATTACATAGTGTTTTGAAGAAGACTATGTCAAACATGGATGCAAAGTTCACTTCCAAGTTTTGGAATGAGTTATTAGCAGGTTTGAGCACAGAGTTGGCCTTCAGCACAACTTATCATCCACAGACAGATGGACAGACAGAGAGGGTCAACAGGATATTGGAGGACATGTTGAGGATGTATTTGATGCATTAGCAACGAAAATGGGAAGAGTATCTCCCCTTGGTAGCATTCACATACAACAACGGGTATCATGAATCGTTGAGAATGAGTCCTTTTGAGGCATTGTATGGGCGCAGTTACAATACTCCCATCAATTGGAGTGATTTGGTTAATAGGGTATTGATTGGACCAGATAAGTTGGCGGACATGGAACAGGAAATGCAGGTGATCAAGAAAAACTTAAAGACAACACAAGATAGCTAGAAGAGTTATGCATATAGGAACAGGTAGTTCAAGGAGTTCTAAGTTGGGGAAAAGGTGTACTTGTGCAACAAACCGAACAAGTGCTCCTTGCGGATTGGATCGTGTGCCAAGTTGGCACCACGATTTTGTGGACCCTTAACTGTAATTGAGATAATTGGGCAAGTAGCCTATTGAATTGAAATGCCTCCGATAGTGAAATTCCATGATATTTTCCATGTATAATTGCTTAAGAAGTATGTTAAGGATGTTGATCATGTGATTTTCTAGTTTGTATTGCAGGTGGAACGAGATGGAGAATTCCAGCCGTAGCCTCAGTGTATATTGCAAAAAAAGGGTGATCATGCTCCAGAACCGAGCAATCGAGCAAGTTAAGGTGTAGTGGAAGCACTTTGGACCTAATGAAGCTACATGGGAGACGATGGATTAGATGTAGACTATGTATCCTTCCTTGTTTGCCGGTTGAGGAAAAACAATTTTGGATTGGTGTTTTTGTATATGCTTTGGTATATGTTTTGATGATGTTGATTTACTTACATATGTATATGTATGTAAATACCACCACAAGTTGTGTTCTAAAGCTCTAATAAGCGGTATGGGTGTCATATCATGAAGATGTTATGTTGTTATGTTTCATGTTGGTTTTTTTCATAGCAAGTTTATCATTGTAAACATTGCATCGAGCTAAGTTATAAATCTCCATTGATAGTATATATTTTGCTACAATAGTTTTGTGGTTATAGGTGTTGTTGAACACCAAGGATGGTGTTCCCCCGAGGGGGAGGGTTCTGTAACAACCCTAGTGAAAATTCCATGTAATAAAAGCAAATAAAGGCAAAATAATAACCACAGATGATGGGACACTTATTCACAGCTAAATGTTGGGAAAATCTTAGTGATGGGGATCACTTGTGATTGGTTATGTCTAAGGAAATTGGCAGAGGCAATGGCTAAGGCTTTGGAAAGGAAAAATGGCATTTTTGGCACAATTATTTATGAAAATAATGGAAATTATGAGAAAATGGAAGTGAAAGGTCACAGGATGCATGTGAGGAGGAAAATGAAGGAAAATAATGGAAAATGAAGAAAATAGAGGCCTCATTCATAAAAAGGTTTCTGAGCATCAATTGGTAACCTTTTGTCAGTTCAGTTTTGGAGCTCTCTCATTATCTCTCTCTCTCACATATTCTTGGAGATTTATATTTTTATTGGAGCACTCTTGGTGGGTGTGTCATACTTGGATTCTTAGAGCAAGAAGGAAAAGGAAGAGCAAGAAAGTGCAAGAGGGCATCGGGTTCATCAGCTACATCAAATTTTCTTGCAGGTATAGAGTTGCATGTATGTTTTCTTCACTAGTTTTGGCATGCATGGAATATGCACGTGGATTCTTGGTTATGATCTATCATTGGCATGGAGAATTGCCTAGATTGACAGTGGATTGCCTAGCCTTTCCATTTCCTGGATAACCATGGTGATTGTGGGTTTATTTTTATTGTTTGTTTTTGGTTGGTTCTCATGTTTCCTTAGCTTGGGTTGATTTATTAGTTCCTAGAAGCCTTGGTTAGACAAACGATCTGGAAGCCCTATAACAACTTGGGTTGAGTTACTAGTCATGGAAGTCTTGGTTGGAGAAATGATTTCGAAGCCCTTGGTGGTTTGAGTTACTAGTCCTGGAATCCTTAGTTGGACAAATGCTTTGGAATCCTGATGACAACTGTGGGTTGAGTTACAAGTCCTGGAACCCTTGGTTGGAACAAACACTCTGGAAGCCCTGGAAGGCATGGATGGAGATCAATATGATGATGGTTTTGTGATGTTTGACCGTGAGGTGGAATCAGTGTTTGATGAGTTGAGGTGGATGGCCTCTGGAAGCCCTGGATGAGTTTTGATTGATGTGTTCTATGGTATCCCACATTCATGCTTGGAATATGGCATGGGCGTGGATGGTTGAAGAGATATGTGGCTCGGCCATTCTATGGTTGAGTGGAACGTGGAAGTTCCATCCCGAGTTTGGATTTTGAATCATTAATGAAAGGTTTATTCTCCTAATATTTCTATGAGCATTTTGATGGATTATATGTGGTATATATGATTGTACTTTCATGAGTATTTCTATTGCTATTATGTTGGTTATATATGTGTTTTATGACAGCAACCATGTATGGATTTCATCATGTTTTTACTTGTAATTGAATGATAAATGTATCTATGACCTAATGGATGGAATGGTAGTTGATGTATTGAGGTATCAATGGTCCTTAGCAACTCTCAGCTAAGTATGAGACATCTATGCTCATAATTGTAATTTACACATGTAAATTACATATTTGTGATATGTTTGACGAAATGCCTGTCATGGCTAGTAGGGGTCCAGTCAAGGTTTTGAACAAGTATTTTCTTTAGTACTGTCATTTCCATGTTATTTTACTGATTTGAAGAGATGGTTCAATTCTGGGCAGTGACCTGGGCTCTGGACCTGAAAAAGTGTCCTAAATCTCGGAGTCGCTGGCATAACACTAACATATTTGGTCTTTGGTCGCTGGAAGGCAAGCCTGTGGGAGTGACTTTGGGTTTTCGGTCGCCCTCATGCCTATAGCATGGAAGCGATTGAGGCTTAAGTTGTCCAAAATATTAGTGGGACCCCAAGGCAAGTTGTCTAAAGTATTGTATTAGTTCCTGAGGGTCCTGTAGTCGATGATTAATGTTTGTATGATGTGTTTCCGTCAGTTCTAATTCCTTAATGTGACTTAGGAGGCCGAATCATATCATAGTGGCCTCTCGTCGCATGTTTACCCCGACTGGCCGGTTGCTTGGGTAGATGTGGGAGGGGGGTGTTACAAATGATAAATAATTAAGAAATAATATTTGGGTTTTTAGAAATTAATACTCATATATGTGACAATTTAATTTATTTGTAGATTTTTCTAGAGTAACGTGCAAAGCTTTTAATTTCATAGCACACCTAAGAATTTCATGAGCACACCTACATAATATCCCGTAACGTTTGAATGCACAATGTGAACTCAATGGACCACAAACTTAAGGCATTATAATGTCATTCCATAAAAGTCATTAGGTATTGATTAGAGGTTATGAATATGTCTTCATTTTTTCACTTAAATCTGTCCATGTACAAGTAAAATCTTAGGTTTCCCATTTTAACTGGCCTTTCTTTTTCAACAATCATATGTTCTAAATTTATAATATTGTAATGATCCAAATTTTGTTTAGTAGCTATACAAATATATGTATAATTATTAATAGATATTGTATTGTGTGTGTGTGCGTGTGTGTGTGTGTATAGTTGTCAGTTGTGTTTATTTTGGATGTCAGGAAGAATGACTGATATTCTCCATACCTAAGTTCAATTCTCGCAAATGACATGTTGACTGATATCAAATGTATTATTATAATGATTTTGAGTTATGTTGTTGAACATCCTTAAGCCCTAATGAATATCATATGATGACTTATAGACTCGAGGATTGGGTGCTTCACTATATGGAAAAAAATTGGGTGCTTCACTATATGGAAAAAAATATGATATTTGAGTTTATCACCATGCGATATCAAATTGTATGTCGATATGTGAGGTTTAGTATGATATAGTCCTCAAATAATTAATATGAGAGTAGAAGGATTCAAAATATGGCATAAAAATAACTTCAATACTACCTTATTGAACATGACATTTATAAACTCAAGCTTCCTAGCCCCAAGTTGGGTGTCAAATCTAAGGTTAGATGAGTTTGTGCTAGTTATGTTTCACTTCCAACTTACAAAATAGCCATTTCTAAACAATGGGGATAGATTAGGCTTGTGAAAACTTATTATGTTCTCAACACCTACTTCACTCATAAAATAGCCACATGGAACTTGCTCAAATATAACTTCAATATTTATATTAACGATTCTATATTGGATCTATAAATTTACTACGAAATCTACCATGGAATAATATTTTGTAAATAAACAACAAGAGTCTTATATATCCAAATTTAATAAATGTAATATAAATAGATGTATGCAAATTAAAAAAAATAGTTATTTCCTTTATAAACAAAATTCAAATATAACATAAAAGCACTTTACTAAATAAAGTTTTATCATTTATAACAAATGATATTTATAAAAAAAATAGATTTAAAATATTTGAATCCATTATTTTTAACATAATATAAAGACATAATTGGAAAAACACATAAAATATCTACATATTATATTATTATTTTTCAATAAAAATTGTAAAAACAATTATATGTTCTTAATTATACTGAAAGTGTTCTCTCTACAGAGTTGGCAAACACTATTTATCCTAGCCCATCCCAACTCTGCATTTTCGTCCTTCTTCCTCCTCTTAAAATATGACACGTAGAACAAACGTCAAAGAATTCGTTGTCTCACAGATTAAGCCCTGCAAAGATGAATGCTTTGACAAGCTCTTTGTCGGGCTCACATTATTTTGCTTCTGTATCTTATCAAACGATGCCATTGCGATTTGGCATTCACAAAATTTTATTTCTCTACATAGAGGGAAAGTTTGTTCCCAAATGATGTCCATTGTTCTCGTGACTGTCATTGGAATTTTTACTTCTATTACTCGCATGTCATACATTTCTCTCTATACAATAAAACTCTAAAAATAATTTTAGCAAGGTACTGTTATTACTAGGTCAACTGGTGGCTAAAGGGTGTTTTCGTTGTTGATGTTGCTCTTTCCTTGTTTATAAGAAGAATATAATGTGGTTTTTCTATTTCGTGTTTCCATATCTGTCTGGGGAGTTTGTTCCTTGGTGGGGAGTGGTAACCGTCCCAATTTCCTAGAACATTAAGCATTTCTCTCTATAAATTAAAAGGAATGACATTGTTACAAATCATCCAAACGAAATTTTCCTTTTGTCATTCACATGTCAAGCATTTATCTTTATCTTTATAAAATAAAAGAAATGGCATTGTGATAAATAATCCAGAAAATTGGAGAAAATTCATAGGCTCAAAAGTGTTTTAAATATTGAGTATAAAAAAATATCTGCAATGGTTATATATTTATAATCCACTTTCTACCTTATTCATAACCATATGTGGATTTATTTGCAAAATTCTCTTGGAAAACTAAAAACTCATTGCAAAGTGCTGATAAGAAGCAAATTGCAAATCAATATTTTCCCAACTCGCATTGCATATATATATATATTGTCAATATTCTTTTGTTTTCCATTTTATTAGATGCAGACCACATGGACAATTATATGCAAGGCCTTGGTTTCACTCGAGATGTATATTGATGGTTAAAAATAACTTCTAGAATATTAGGTGGGATCAAAGTTACATGAATTCATGGCTAAACTAGTGTTTTTTTTTTTTTATCACTTGATATCTCACATAACTTGTTACAACTCTCCTCTTCACTTTTGCAAAGTGAAAAGGAATCCAAGTTTGTTGAATTTGACAAAGAGAGGTTGAGACAAAGATCTTGGTTTGCTAAGCGATATTTCTTCCACATCCATGCAAAAGAATTGACTACTTGCTTCTTTAGTATATGGAGTTCCTTTGTTCCTATTTCTTGGATGTGGTACTACTAGAGTAGATATTGCTAGACAACGTTGCTCTTCGTTCTTGCAATTTTAAGATAAATGGAAGTTTTGTAAATTAGACAAAAGGAGGCCCAGATGTATGCCTTTTTTCTTTCTCCTTTGTTAAGTTAGTAGTAGTGTAGAGATTTCTAGGACATTATATATAAATTTCATGGTCATTTAGCTATTTACTTGTGTAATCTTCCATCAATCATCTTACTTCGGGCATAACCAAACGCTGTAATGGAAAATTTCGATCAACAAGTAAGCAAACACTGAAGTAGAAGGTTGTTCTTCGTAATAGAGTATCCTCAATTTATTTATTTATTTTTTCTTCAGATAATATTTATCTAATATTTATTCTATCAGAAATAAGAATTTTTAAATCCAATGATTTAGTTTTTCAAGATGATCTTCCCAAATCTTCTATTCCTTTGGTGTATCTTTACACCTTCATGGGCAATTACTAGTAAACTATTTTGCTCAAATCTTTTAAATGTCTCACCTCTAAATAATCATCATAGTATGGATATGGCTGATAAAAATATGTTGTTCATATTGCAATAATGAGAAGTAATTTAAGAAATAATATTTGGGTTTTTAGAAATTAATACTAAAAAAAAAAACTTTGTAGATTTTTCTAGAGTAATGTGCAAAGCCTTGAAACTCATGATCACACCCACATAATATCTAGCAAAGTCTTAATGCACAATGTGAATTCAATGGACCATAAACATAAGACATTATAATTTCATTCCATAAAAGTCATTATATATTGATTAGAGCTGACAAATAAGTCTTCATTTTTTTCACTTAAAGCTTTCCATGTACAAGTAAAATCTTAGTTTTCCCTTTTGAACCGACTTTTGTTTTTGAACAACCATGCGTTCTAGTTTTATAATATTGTAATGATTCAAATTGTGTTTAGTAGCAATACAAATATATGTGTCTAAAAATGTTTTGGCCATAAATATTCTTTGTCATTTTTATTTATCATAAATATGCAGGTTTAAAATATACTTTGCTTAGAATTATTAATAAATATTGTAATATTTTTATTTATTTAGGGTTCTCTATCTATATAAATATAATATTTGAGTTTTCAATTGTGTTTATTTTGGATGGTCAGGAAGAATGATTGTTATTCTCCCCACCCAAGTTCAATTCTCGTAAATGACATGTTAAATTCATATCAAATATAGTGTCATAATGCTTTTGAGTCTTGTTGTTGAACATCCTTGAGCC
>APFE030331294.1:0-16473 GCA_000404065.3 Pinus taeda | reverse complement strand
AAAAAATTATTATCATCATAAATTTCCTTCTATAATTTATATATTGTTTTGGATTTGATGGCTTGAAAAAAATTAAAAATTCATTGTTTCCATGTAAAAAATTATTATCATCATAAATTTCCTTCTATAATTTATATATTGTTTTGGATTTGATGGCTTGAAAAAAATAAAAATTCATTGTTTCCATGTAATGTTGCTTTATAAATAGTAGAATTTGCTTTTCTTACATTAAAAATTGCACTCCAATTTTACAGGTTTTCATGGCTGTCGTTCCCGAATTCGAAGGATTGTACCTGGCGTTCTTCAATCTTCAACCTTCGTTCTTCAATCTTCAACCCATTTCCTGCGAACCGATCATGGAGGCCCTCAGATTGCCCTTGATGGATAATGCAACTTACAAAGGTGTTTTCTCATTTTTCACCACTTCCGATTCAAATCTCAAGCTTCCGCTTGGATAAGTAAGTATCATAGGCTAAAAATTTATTAGTTAGAGGAGGACGAAATTGAAAGATCTTATTGGCTGGATCTGCCCAGCCAAAGGCATCCTAAGAAAACTTTCGATGTAAAAATTAACAATTCACTTTATAAATTAAATTCAAAAATAACAGAAATACACTTTACGAAATAAAGTTTATTATCTAGAACAAAAGATATTTAATAAAAAAATTAGATTTAAGCTATTTGAATCCAATATTCTTAACACAATGTAAAGACATAATTGGAAAAACATATAAAATATCTGCATATTGTCTTTTTTTTTCAATAAAATTGGTAAAAACATTTATATATTCTTAATAAACTATTTTGTTCAAATCTTTTAAATGTCTCACCTCTAATTAATCATCATAGTATAGATGTGCATGATAACCATATGTTGTATCTCTTGATACAAGAAATCATCCACTCTTATTCATATTGCAATAATGAGAAATAATTTAAGAAATAATATTTAGGTTTTTAGAAATTAATACTTATATATAAGAAAATTAGATTTCTTTATAGATTTTTTTACAGCAATGTGCAAAGTCTTGAAACTCATGAGCACATCCACATAATATCACCTAAAATCTAAATGCACAATATAAATTCAATGGGCCATAAATATAAGACATTATAATTTCATTCCATAAAAGACATTATATATTTATTAAAGGTGATGAATATGTCTTTATTTTTTTTTTTCCCTTAAATCTTTTAGTGTACAAGTAAAACCTTAGGTTTCCCTTTTGAACTAGGTTTTCTTTTTGAACAATTATAGGTTCTAGTTTTATAATATTGTAATGACTCAAATGTATTTAGTGTTTGAAAATGTTTTGGACATAAATATCATTTACCATTTTTATTCGTTATAAATATGCAATTTTAAAATGTACCCTCCTTAGAATTATTAATAAGTATTGGAATATTTATTTATTTATTTAGGGTTATCTATCTATATAAATATAATATTTGAGTTGTCAATTATGTTTATTTTTCATGGCTGGGAACAATGATTGTTTTTCCCCACCTAAGTTCAATCCTCACAAATGATATGTTGAGCTCATATAAAATATAATGTTGCAATACTTTTGAGTCTAGTTGTTGAACATCTTTGAGCCCTAACAAATATCCTACAATGACTTACAAACTCGAGGATTGAATGCTTCTTTATATGGGAAAAAAAATATATGATATTTGAGTTTATCACCATGTGATATCAAATCCTATGCCTATATGTGAGGTTTAGTATGATATAGTCCTCAAATAATTAACATGAGAGTAGAAGTATTCAAAATATGTCATAACAATAATTGCAATACTACCTTACTGAACAACCACAGGTGAAAGCATAAAAATGCGAAAATATTCTCTTGAGAATATAGAGGGAGCAATTGCATAATTCTTAACACAAAAGTGGAATGTTTATCCAATTTTAAGAAACAGTTTAGAACTAATCCATGTGCCAAAATATAGTACTTAAATGATGACTTGGAGATGTATTACAATAAAATATGTAAGGAAACATCTAAAAAATCTCTTCAAACATCATATTTTAAAAATAAATATTTTAGATTCTTAGCAAACTAGTAACTGGTGTAGCCATATAAGTTAAATGGTTGGAAAATGCCCATAGACATTAATCCATAACACAAATCAAAACACTTCATCATATATCTCAATTTGTTAAAATTTAAAAATTCATAAGAATTAACTGAATTATAGCTTTATTTAAAATAATTAATTGATAAGTTAAATATATATACATTTAAAAAACACATGATTCTTAACCATGGAGATTCCCCCTACTTTATCATAAAGATTCTCAAATTATAAATAGGCTTTGTTACGATACCATGGGCGAATACCATGCCAAAAAAACTGTAACTCATTTCATATGACATTTTTGTTAAATAAATTTAATTAAAATGGCGAAAAAGGCATAACTACTATGAAAATAAATCTCCGCCTTCAATTTGTGTATACTACCAAGAATATTCTAGAATATTCAATGAAGGTTAAATCTCTACCATCCACCTAATATTTATTGATAATTAAAAAAAAAAATTGGAAGCCCTATTCCAAAATAGACATGCCTATCGGTATAATTATTTTCAACACCTCCTATCACTTAGTAATGACAAGTTAAAAAAAAACCCTTACATATTTGAAAACGTGATTGACTAGTAGGGATCGGGATTGTGTTGACTATACTATTAATAATTCTTATTGGGTTAAAAAAATTCCTAAATTCAAAATTTTCCCTTGTAATATCAACTACCCATATGGATCTATGGAGTTAGGAACAACTATAGGAGCTATATACCCATGAACATTTGGAATATTTTCTTACTCATAAGGCTTTAATACTTGTTTGTGAGAATAATTTCGGCAAAATCACATAAAAAATCATTTTTCGACGTGTTTCGAACCAACTTGTCTAACGATGAACCACATTGGTTGGTTCGAAACGCGTCGACAAATGATTTTTTATGTGATTTTGTTGAAATTATTCTCACAAACAAATTATGAATCACAGAAGTCTAAATTCTATAATAATTTCCCTACACAAAGAGACTTTAATACTTATCAACAAGAGATTTTTTTTAAACATTTACATTATTAACAACCACACGTAACCCTTGATCTAAAATAAGCACCTTGATGATTTGTAGGAAGTGCCATTTGGGTATATCACCTCATATACATGTCTTTCATATGTGTCTCGTGTAATTTTGCAAGATTGAGATTCACATTGAGTGATAAAACTGTGAATTTATATATCACAGGCACAAACCTAAAAAATTTACAAAAAATAACTAGTAAATATGCAAGTACAAATATGACAAAAATGAAATATTAATAATTTATTTATTCTAGCAATGGCATAAGTTAAAATTTTATGTTATTGATTTCTTCATCACTTCCAACATCATCAATACCTTATTGTAATTGACTTTTAGGTAGCTATAAATATTATGGTCACAATATGAAGCTTAATTTCCCTATTTTTATGAATATATATACTCATGAATAAGGATACTTTTGTAATGTATGTCATTATTTTACAAACAAACCTACAAAATTTATAAAAAATAACTAGTAAATATGTAAGTACAAATATGACAAAAATGAAATACTAATAGCATAAGTTAAAATTTTATGTTATTGATTTCTTCATCACTTCCAACACCTTATTGTAGTTGACTTTTAGATACCTATAAATATTGTGGTCACAATATGAAGCTTAATTTCCCTATTTTTATGAATATATATACTCCTTAATAAGGATACTTTTGTAATGTATGTCATTATTTTACCAACACACATGCAACAATATTGGAGTGACATATAATGGTGGTGATTCTTGATTATTATTATAATCATTAGTCAAACTATATTATAAGTTTTAGTATAATTTATTTTAGGTTTTAAATTAGGATTATGTTTTGTTATTAGTTTAGGACTACATTTAGCACTTAGTTACTCATGTATAAAGCTCATCCATTAGTTTGGTAGCTAGGCCAACTTAGTAGAGGAGGTTAGTATATTAAACAAAGAAAATGCTAATAGGCCCTTAACTTTAGGAAAACTCCCTTAATTTGTCTCAAGACATTTGTTTACATCAATATTTTTGGATTAGGAGGCAAAACTACTCCTATACAACTAATTGTGGCAACAATTCCCAACCAATGATTATGGCTAATTGTGGTAATAGTTCCCAACCAACTATTCACCTTTTACAAAAAGAAAAATCAACTTGACTTATCATCCAATAAATCTCACTTGGAGAGTGCAAAGAGATCCATCCTTGAACCATATTACTAAGTTACGAAGTTTGAAATTGAAGGTCTAGAAATATCCCATTCGAGAGCTAAACATGAAGCCCATTTTGTCGTTATATTGTTTGAATTTGAGGCTTAAGACCCACCATAAGAGCATATGCTCGAGCAATTGGATTAAAACTACCTTCGTTGCAATAGGTACTCATAAGCACTACAACTCACCAAAATATAGTTAATTCTAAACACTAAATTATATTATCACCCTTAGATGATTTTATTTCCTTATATTTAGAAGAAATTATTGAATCACTAGACCAAATCTCTCTCTAGATTCCACCTAAGAGCCCTAACTTTTCAGAAAATGACTCCAAAACTAACATTGACCATGCTGACAACATGAATTGATTCAATATATCACAATGGTCGTACTCCTTCGAGTGAGGTCTTTGTACGCGTTCTACCTTATTATTCATAGAGCAATCATGGTGGTTCATTGTGGGCATTAAAGGAGGTGGTGTATGGGCTATGTCATGGCCAACCTACTCACCTCCCTCATTCTATTTACTA
Organism: Pinus taeda; assembly: GCA_000404065.3. NCBI lineage: Eukaryota > Viridiplantae > Streptophyta > Pinopsida > Pinales > Pinaceae > Pinus > Pinus taeda. The sequence continues at coordinate 11,644 of APFE030331294.1, read as the reverse complement.
GCCCAAAATGTTTATAGTCGGGAATGTCTCTATTCTCTACAATGTCCATGTCCTCCTTTCACCATGCCCACATTCCTATTGTTTTCCCTTCATTTGTTGGCAGCTCCTTTCGTTGGTTTGCACTGGTCCATGAGAAGGTGGCGAATCAACATTGTTCTGGTCTTCTATGCTTTTCCTCCTCCTTTGAGAGTATGGGGGTCGTGGGAACTATCCTGGCATCTTTGCTTTGTCATCACAATGTGTCTTTCACAACAAATTATTGGATTCATGGCCATGAGCAGACAATTTTGACTGTCATTCCTCTCACAGGCCTTTCACTCATCGTTAGCAAATGGCACCCACAACATAGGCTGGTATGCTTACAACCCTGCAAACCTCGTTTCAACAATGGCAAAGATTAAATTTCACATGGTAAGCCTAGCTCGGTGTATGCAAACAATTAAATGTCTTCTTCTTGTATTGAGTAATAATTATGGAACCTGGAAAGGGTGCTCTCCTCTCTGGAAGTAGAATCTCAAAATGGTGAATTGGGAATCGTATGAAGATAGCTACAGGACCAATTCCAACAATTTTGGAAACTTTTGGCTCCACGAATGATTTCTCCTTGCTCGGTGTAAGCCTCATATGGTTAATGTTGTGTTGCTTTGAGAAAGGAGATGATGGGGTGGACCGGTGGTGGAAAATTGTTGACATTTCTCTACCTTTACTTCGTGGTGAAAGGTATGCTTATTAGATGCACATTGGTCTCTTTCGATAAGAAAATTGGATGGCTCGCCCTTGTCACGACTTTTCATGTATGGCGATTACTCCTTCTCCCGGATATGCCTCTTGGTTATCTGACAATTTAGAGGTGGTGTGCTTCTATTTGAATTCAGCATGGCTCCAATGGATTTTGTTGCAACTATGCCAAACTAAGGGAAATTCTCTTCATCAATGCCTTTTTGTGCAACGCTTCCAGGTCTTTGCAAAGTTTCATTTTCTATCATAATTGTCATGGGTTGTGTTGACGATGTTGGACCTACCAACATTAATGGGATCTCCCCGATATGAAGTCCCAATTATACCTCACACTGTTTGGTGTAGGTGTCCCATCCGGTACAATGGCTCGGTTTCCATTTAATTAGAGATTTGACTTATCACTTATTGTTCAGCACATGAGAGTGTTATGCTAGTTCCTTCAAAAAGTGAGGTGAGTATGCCTGGTGAGTGCATAATGTAACTCATTCTCGGTCCTCTTACTGCAAAGGGAGAGATTAAAGTGAGCCTATAGGTGAGAGGTAATAGTACCACCTAGGAAGATACACACACGAACTAGAAAAGTTTGTCCAGCATCCAGCGAAATAGCCCACAACAGATGCGGCAGTCGTTAAAACCGAAGTGAAGGGGACAACACGTACACCACCCAACAGAGTAGTCCACATCGATGTGACAATATTTGGAAGCCGAACACAAAGGTGGTTTGTCAAGTATCCCGTGGATTAGTCCACAAGGATGTGACATCGGTGATAACCAATACACAAAGGTGGTCTATCGAGTATCCCACGAAGTGGTCCACAAGGATGAGACAACAGTGATAACTAGTACACAAAGGTAGTTTGTCTAGTATCCCACGGAGTAGTCCACAGGGATGAGACATCGGTGATAACCAATAAAACACATTCCCAACAATGTAAGTACTAAATCAACCGAAATAGTTCAACTATCTTAGTACAGGTGAAACAAACATGCAATAATGCTGAAAGAATAGTCTTACAAACATCTACAAAACATGCATGAAAACATGTTGGCCTTCACGAGCTTTTGTATTAAGATAAAGTCCCAAGACACGTCTGTACACCATACATCACTAGTCCCAGTAGTGGGACGTTGGAGCCACTCCTCGCTCCTCAAAGAACTGATTGTCTACTCTCAAGGCTATGTGGGAGGAGCCAAGGTGAAAATTCCTTGCTCATACAATGGGAGAGGTATATATAGCCAAGGTAGATGCTTGACCCTTTTGATTCTTGGACTACCTTCACGATCGTTCAACTTCCTATGACTTTTCTATTGACATGACTCTTCAACTTCATGTGTGTGTCCATTGGACTTCCACATTACATTATATTCAGTTACAACATATATGGTCGATAGTGGTGATGTGGCCAAGACAACTCATAACACAACTTGACATGACACTGCTGACATGTACTACTTGACTGTGGTCTCCAGGTCAAGTTATTGTGCTGCTAAGTGATGGATGTACTCTTGGTGTGCTTTGTCTTCTCCTCCGCATGGCTTAGTGTTGCAGGGTCTTTGATGGTCTTGGTCTTCCAAGATGGTTCAATGCATTTGTTCCTTTCGCTTGCTGCTTGATGTGCTTTGTTCATCCGTCCAACTACAAGTAAGTCTTCTAGCATGTGTGCTCCTTCATCCTGTTCATCGTCTCGCAATGATCCATCTGTGTACCTGTTCATGCAATTCCCTCATGGCGGGATGACATCAAATCCAAAAACTCATAGTCTAGCATGATGCATTGTTTTCGTGTTCTGGGCTTGAGACAGATGACAGGCTGGGAAGAGGACCCAAAAACTACACAATGCACAGTTACAGGTGAAAGGGAGGGATGGTTGGTCATTGAGACTGCATAGAGCATAACTTAGGCTTAGATGAGGAACTCCTGGACACAATATTCACTGTCAGGGAAAATTGTGCATTGACCACTAGGAGGAAGAATTGTGCAGTGAAGGACACCCGTGACAGCTATAAGGTGGGAACCTGAGGGGTACTTCTACGCAGTTCTTGGAGGGAAGACAAGATAGGGCTACAGAGGGACAACTGGGAAGTTCTACACAATTTTCAGGAGGAAGACATGACAGGGTAGCAGGGGACCAGTTGGGCATTTCTATAGAGTTTCCAAGGGGAAGACATGACAAGGCAGCAGAGGACCAATTGGGAATTTCTGTGCATTTTCTGAGAGCAGTGCAGACCCAAGTCTCTGTGCAATGCAAGGTTCCAATAGACAGGAAGGAGGCTTGATGACTGTTCTTATGGAACACACAATTTAGATCAGGGATGGAGGCAGTTTCTGCGCAATTCTGGGGAGGAAGACAGGTTGCTCACTTATAGGATTACGTAGTGCAAATGAACTGGAGGATAGCCTCAAGCACTACACAGTTCCAGGCAGCAGAGCAGGGTCACTGAGGGCTGAGACTATGCAGTGCATCTCAGTCGAGGTCCGATGGAAGATGGTTGTCCGGTCGGACAAATTTTCAGGAAAATGGCTAAGTGTGGGAGGCAAGTGAACTTATGCAAACTTGACATTATGATCACACACTTAACATACTCTTATGACAAGACAATGTAGACCACCAGGACAACAAGACAAAACATGCCCTTGGCGAGAATATCTTAGAGTTGAGAGCGACAAGGGCGACACTTGAGATAGACCTTAGGACGACCGCGACGACACTTGCGCGACAATTCTTAAAACTTTGTGTGTGAGTACGATGGATGTTCACATAGCAAACACAACCCAAACACACAAAGAAAAACCTTCAAAATCACCAAAACAAGATCACAAGCATGACAAAGCAATCAATATGCCAAAAGATGATCGTTGTTTAAATAAGAAAAAGGGGTGAAAGACTCTACAAGAGCTCATGGGATGAGCTCAAGTGTTTGTAACCATCAACATAAAAACCAAGTAAGGCTCTAAAATTTGAATGCAAGCCAAAATTTTGGAGGGTGTTGAGGCCATTAAAACACTTAGCAACGCACTGGTTGAATACCAACTTCTTTGTTTTGGTTCATTTTTAGCACAGGGCCTTGACCTTTCAAGGAGTATTGATTCGTTGTGCAGATCACTGCGGTTTCCCCACTTACCCCATAGACAAACATGGTTCACCTTGTACTAACTCAGTTGAACACAACATAAGGTTCAACTAGATCACGATGTTTCAAATTGGGAAGGGTAGTTTGGCTCGCGAGCTTAAGATTTGCAGAGTATAATTTTTTCATCTTTGGTGTTTCCTCGCTGCCAACAGGCTTGGACAGTGCCCTGGCAAAGTCATGCAGGAACACAAGCATTCCTCGACTGCCAGGAGCCTGGACAATACCCCGGTAGAGTTTCATCCTTTACCTCTCTACGCAAGAAGCCTTTCTCTTCTTTCACTTTTGTTATTTTTGAAAGAGAACTGTGCATAGGCACTTATTTATTTTTGGGAAGAAGAGGGATCCCGACATATTGAATCATGTAAACACCTCTGATTTAGGTTTTCTCATTTAAATTTTCCCCTTCTTTGTTTCTACTAGTTGGATAAGCTTGAACACACCAGAGAAGAACACTGAGTACAGGCATGAGATTTCCCAGGCTGGACACAAGTTCATGATTCGAACAAAACTCTCCTTACAAATGGATCGTATTTTCCGTTAAGACTTCATCGCCCAAAAGTTACAACCAAACACAAAGAAGATGGACACAGGACTGACCAAGTGCTTTAGTGTCACAAGGCTCTTTGAACTTTAGCCACATACACATTTAGAAGCTAGAACGCAATGAAGGACAACACTTATTTACAAATCAAAACAACAGAACAATAAGGAAAACAAAACAACAAAACAACATAGCAAGAAATTAAAAGACTATGTGCATAGCGTGGGGCAAGGCCCCAAATCATTGAAAATAACATTTTAAGTCTTGGCCATTCACTGGGAGGGTGTCAATCCTCCCGTCAAGTGATTGAAGATGATATGTGTGTTGGCCAAGCTTCTCGTGGACCGTCAATAGATCAGGATTTGCTACCAGAACCTAGTTGTATCTTGAAAAGTCGTTAAGCAAAGAAAACATCTATGCTTCAGATACTATCTGCAATATATGCTTCCTATATGGCACTGGGTAGTTGTTCTTGTTAGAGGCGCGGTTGAGGTTATGGAAATATACGCACAGGCAGATCTCCCCGGTCTTCTTTCTAACAGGGACTAAACTGGAACCCATATGGAATGCCGAACTTTGTAAATGATGCAAGCGTCCAGCAACTTGGTCAATTTTTGTGTATGAGGGGCTCAAGCAAAGGATGAACTTTCCTTAGCTTTTGCTGAAAAGGCTTGGCCCCTTCCTTGATTGGTATGACGTGCTGGATGATTCACATGGCATATGTCTTGAGGTCATCTTATGTCCACGCAAATACATCTCGGTACTTCTTGAAGAGGCAGGTTAAAGCTCGCCACTCTTGAGGTGTGTAGCATGTAGTGAGATTCAGAAACTTTGGATCCTTATCCGTTCCCAAACTAATATGTTCGTGCAACATTGTAGAGTTGTGGGTTTTAACATTGACGGGTCCCTGAAAGAGGTTCTGCAAGTCATACAGCTTATCAAGTGATGCCACACCCTTGGGGATGAGGTCGCCTTTGCTTACATCCGTTGCGTCCTACAGAGACTGCTCGTGCTTGTGCTCATTGATTGTTGCGTCCTTAAAGATGGCAACGTTAGCCATGAAATGCAGTATCTGTTGATGATCATAAAAAAGACTTAAAATAGTGATGTTGTCCAGGAAAGATGGCTTATATAAAATTTCAACAGAAAATCTATCCCTTAACGGTGTCATCCTAGCAGCTAAGTTTGCCAAAGCATTTGTAGTTGCATTACGCATTCTTTGTACATAAATAATATTGAAAGCCTGGAATTGAGAAATGAGTTTACATACCTCTTGTTGATAGCTTTTAAGATGGGGTGACTCACAGTGTATGGTGTTACGTACCTAATGCACCACGATCTCTGAGTCACCTACCACTTTTAGCACAACAACGTTGAGGCTGATGACTTTTTGTAAGCCCAAGATGAGTGCTTCATACTTGGCAGTAATGTTTGTGCACTCGAACTCCAAGCAGCTAGAGATTAAGTGTTTCCTCTGCAGTGGGTCTGTTTCTCACAGTTGTCTCGTTCATCCGTTGTTTGAGTTCAATAACTTCGGTAGTCAAGACCTTGAGGAGACGATTAAGGCTCTCAATGTCACTTGCTTCCTTTTCCTTAGCCTTATTCACATAGGCAAAATACATCTTGCCCATGTCATTGGAGTCCTTAGTGGATTCGTCATCTGCAATGACTCCAATAGCACGCAGGTATTTTTCCATGGCTATAGCCTCTTCACAATTTTCTGTTAGAGTTGGTCTCGTAACTCGCTTGACAAACTACGCAATGCTAGTCAGCAATGCAGACATGTAGTAGTCGATGGTGATGGAGTCATGAGGTTTGGTGTTTGCTAAGAACTTGTTCAAAATGCGATTAAACCTCTGGTTGAAATCTTTAACTTTCTCTTTCTGCTCCATCTTGAGACTACCCAACTCCTTCAACAACATAGCAGGGTTCTTGTCTTCAACAAAATTCTCAAGGAACATTCTCTTGAACAACCCCCAGTTTTGGATGGTATTTGGTGGAAGGTTGTGGTACCATACAACTGCTCTATTATCCAAGGTACATGGAAACAATCTACATGTGACGTCGTCACAACGTACCTCGAGTGTCTTGAGATGTAGGTAGAATGTGTCTAAGTGATCTTTTGCCTTCATTGTTCTGTTAGGGTCATATTTCGTTAAAATATTCTCAACATGTCTCGGCACCTTATGCAAGACACCCGAAAGTGCCAATGGGACCTAATCATCCATTCCATATTTTTCTCTGCCATGTTGTCCTCTTCTTCGTAATCTGATGGTTCTTCCTCTGAATCTGTTGGTTCGTCTTTGCTTCCACCTCCTCCGTTGCCTTCCCCTTCACCTCCTGCACCGGAACTTGAGCCCAAGAGTAAGATGTTGTCTTCTTCTTCCTTTCAAAAGATTGAAGGTTCCTCTTCTTTTTCAACATCTTCTGCCAGCTCTTCAAGAGTGGCAAAGATTTCTTCTTCCACATATGAGACTACCACTCCTATGGGAGTAGTCTTTTGCTTCCACTGCGAATATGGAAGAGTGTACACTCCTGGAATCAGTTCAAAAACTTTAGCAAATTGATGGGTGATGGGACGAACAATGCAGATATTAAGATATGAAATTTCCCGTTCAGTTCTGGGAGGTAAGAAATGACCAACTTCAGATTTGTGCGTAGGGGAGAGGTAATGAGTGTTACTACCTTGACCAGATGATGGATGAGTTGGGTCAATGGGACAATCAGCCATAAACTGTTGGCGGCCCTCCTTCTAGCACCAAAAATGTTGACAGTGTTGGATCCGCCAACATTCAGGGGATCTCCTTGGTATGAATTCCCAATTAGAACTCACACCATTTGGTGTAGGAGTCCCATCTGGTACGATGGCCCGGTTGCCATTTACTTAGAGATTTGTCTTAGCTCTTGTTGTTCAACACATGAGATTGTTATGTTGTGCCTTCAAAAAGCAATGTGAGTATGTCTGGTGAGTGCGTAATATAACTCGTGTCTTGGTCCTCTTACTGCAAAGGGAGAGAGTAAAGTGAGCCTCTAGGTGAGAGGTAATAGTACCACCCAGGAAGAGACACATGCAAACTAGAAAGGTCTGTCTAGAATCCAAAAGAATAGTCCACAGCATATGCGGTAGTTGTTAAAACCAAAGTGACGGGGACAATATGTACACCACCCAACAGAGTAGTCCACACGAATGTGATGGTCGTTGGACGCCAAACACAAATATGGTCTATCAAGTATCCCACAGAGTAGTCCACAAGGATGTGACAATGGTGATAACCAGTACACAAAGGTTGGTTGTCGAGTATCCCACAGAGTAGTCCACAGGGATGAGACAACGGTGATAACCAATACATCACATTCCCAACAATGTAAGTACTAAAACAACCAAAATAGTTCAACTATCTTAGTACAGGTGAAACAAACATGCATTAAAAATTTCGAAAGAATAGTCTTACAAACATCTACAAAACATGCATGAAAACGTGTTGGCCTTAGCAGGCTTTTGTATTAAGCAAAAATCCTAAGACACATATGTACACCATACATCACCAGTCCCAGTAGTGGGACGTTGGAGCCACTCCTCACTCCTCAAAGAACTGACTATCTACTCTCAAGGCTATGTGGGAGGAGCCAAGGTGAAAATTCTTTGCTCATAAAAATGGAGGGGTATATATAGCCAAGGTAGATGCTTGACCCTTGTGACTCTTGGACTACCCTCATGACTATTCAACTTCCTATGACTTTTCAACTGACATGACTCTTCAAATGATTGTGTGTGTGAATTGAATTGGGGAAGATTAGTAATGTTGTGCTGATTCCCCTCATCAAAATATAAAAATGTGCTTGAGGTTTGTATTCCAAAATAGCAAGTAAAAGCATGATTTTATGTGTTTTTACTTAAGATAGTTTCATGAAGAAAACTTAAAACATGAAACCAAAACACTGAATGGAAGCATGTATCAAACAATAATACACTAGCCATTAATAAAGGAGTTCACCCCTCCTGGGCTACATCTCCTTGGATCTGCTCTAAAGGCATGACCCCTTCTCATTATGCTCAATATCAACAAAAGAAGAGTACATAAGCTATTGAAATGTAATGGCTAGTTTCTCCTTCAAAGAAACAACTTCCTACAAAATTCATGCAAATTTTCAGCAAACACGATCATCTTACACCAAGACCCCATACTCCAGCTTCCAAGAACATAAACAGTACTACTATCCACTTGAAGTACTTAAACAATTCTCTTTCTCTATACACATATAGAGAAAAGAAGAAATATCACTACAAAATTGTTGTAATGGCTGTTGTAGAAAACATATGGAGGTTGGAAGACCCCTGTAAGGTCATCTCCATCTTGGAACTCCTCCATAAACTGAATCAACACTCTGGTTGACCAGGGCACCCATAGGCTTCACTTTACAAAAATATTATCCAGAAGTGCTCCTTTGCTCCTGAAACCTACTCCAATGAGTTCATAATGTCCAAAAATGGAAATCTAACCTCTTTTTGCATCCCATTTGGTCAAAAATTGCCTTAGTTATGACTTCTGTCAGTCTTTCCACAATTTTCTCCTCCAAATCTAGCTTACTGCTAGTTAAATTCATTATCCGCAGTTGATACTCGTAGTTCCACCAAAATCAACGGTTCTACCATCATTCCCGCCTATCTCGCAGCTAAGGGCCGAGTTGTCACATGCGGGGTGGTGGTCCGGCGGAAAAGGTTACGGTCCGCAGCCCTGTCGGATATCACAATCGGTGAAGTCCATCAACATACAGACACTTACATTAGGTGCTCTGCGGACCCATTGGGATTATTAAATACAACATATAACATATCGCATTTGGGAACCCCATCGCAATCACAATCAGTGCTTATAACTTTGGCATATCAACCCAACTTGCATTTTGTGATAACACAGACCCACTAGGATTATAAATCTCAATGCATGAAACATCGCATCGATAGTCCTATTGCAATCATCACTTTCCCTTGGCAGATATCAAAGTCCATACACTGCAATAGCAGCAGACCCGCCAGGGTTATAAAATACATCGTATAACAATATCAAGTCTAGAAATTCCCCATCGCAAATCGCAATCGGCATAATCGGCGGTGAGATATATATATCGGCAAAACCTTGACTATTCCAGGAACCATTCTTAACATTATGCAATATGTGATTGCAATTGCATCACATCGCAACCTCCTTTGTGCTAGCGGCCGATTCTTTAATGTGGACCTGTCTTTTTCTTTGATATGTGATATGCAGGGGCCAATGTCAGCCTTCCACTTGGCGCCTCCTCATTCGCTAAAGGGCTTTGCATGTCATCCAATCTTACCATGTCATCAAGTCAACCATGAACTTTGACTTGCTCTAACTTTTGCATACGAGCTCATATTTGAGTTCCATTCACACCATTGGATTAAGAATGATGAGCTCTTCAATCTGAAGATATTCTTATGGTGAGCTCCAGTATTGTAGCAATAATGCGGCAACTCCTGGAGCTTCCTTCTTTACTTTTATCAACCCGGTAGTTCGTAACAAACTTGGAAGCGACAGTGTTGTATGCACAAGTACTAGCTCTTACTGCAGGTTGTCACTTGATCAGCTGGAACAAGTTCGCTAGGAGCTTAAGCCAAATTCTATGAGTTCTAAGAAGAAGCTTTTAACTATGATGGAAGAAAGCTAACTCTACAGAGGCTAATCTAGGTGCAAAAAGAGAATGAAAACTGGAATGAAACACAAACCCTAGTTTACCCACTAACCCTATTTTTGCAAGAAAAGAGATGGAAACAAATGAAATGAGTGCCATTGACTACTGGAAAGGTAAATTTCATTTATTCAAGATACTTCTAAAAAGAAATGAAAATAAATCATCTTTTTGTACTTTTGAGTCTTTTTGTGTGGAATTATTATGCTTGTGATTTATCTGGTTGTGATTGTGCAGAGGTTTGGTGGCAAAGGAAGAAGGAGTTGGCTTTTGCAGAGAGTGAGGAAGGTGTGGAGAGGTCCTAAGAAGCCCCTAGTACCCTTCTGAAGACTTTCATCACGATCAGACTTCGAAAAATCACTCACAAGAAATTCTACAGGAGGCTACAGGGGATCTACAGAGCTTCTACAGGAAAATCTACAGGAGGAGGCCGAAAGTTGGTTTTGGAGTTTTGAAGGTGGAAAAATGATGTTAAAAGGGAAATGAAGGCTAGATGAAGGTGTTGAGGTGTCTAGAACTTGTCAAGGAAGATCAGGGACGAATGTGATGGTTGGATTTTTCCAAATGGTAAGAAGGCAGCTTTATGGAAAAAACGCAGAAATTAGGGCAGATTGGCGAAATGTTGTGAATAAGTTGGGAAATCTAGGAGAAGTGACCTGGTGTTGGCTATTCTATGGAGGGATGGTGAGCTGAGATGTCCTACAAGAGATCTCCACATTTACTTTATTAAAATTGACCAAAGAAAGAACTAAAAACAGACTTTTGTCTAACTTGACCTAATTTCTGACCTACAAACAGGAAAATGCTGAACAATACCTTATGAATAGAAAATCATGCAAGAGAACTATGGAAACAGAATAGGAAATTATCTAAGCAAATGAATCTGAACCAATATCAACCTTTCCAACTCAAAATATCACACTAGCAGTTGCATGGAAGTGCAAAAACTGTGTTTTTGGTGGCAGCAGTAGTGCCTTGACCTAAAATCATAGTCCCGAGAAGGAAGAAAGGAGATTAGGGCCTGCTATGGCCTTTTTGAATCTTATTTTGTCACTGCAACAACCTACTTGAGCAACTGAAACGAAAACAACTATTCTAACCATCAAAAGCATCCTAATCTAACAGAGTAAAATGAATCTATGCAACAGAAATTAACTCATAAATGGAAGAAAAAACATATAAGTACACAAAGGACGTGTTGGGCAGCTTGGGTTGGGCCCTAACCCAAGAGCTTTAGCCCTCTGAAAGAGATCAATGCTGGCTCAAAAACTGTTTCATCTTCATTTATCAAAAATAGCAAGTACATCACATAAACTGCTCTCGAAAAGAACTCGAAAATGAGCTGAACACAATGCTGCACAAAAGTGCAAAAATATACTAATAACTGGCTAACCTGTTGAGGCTCGAAGCCTTCTTATTTATACAAATGGGGACTTCCAATAGTCCTCCTAAAATCAAGGAACTCGGCTTCCTAGAATTGAAGATAAACAACAATCCCACTTGACTTGCTCGGCTGCCCCT
>APFE030331293.1:60576-142881 GCA_000404065.3 Pinus taeda | reverse complement strand
TTGAGGGTGCCATCAAGTCCAAAGGGGGAGATTGTTGGCATTATGGTTCTGGTATGATTATATGTTTCAGATGTTGTACTTGATGGCAACACCCATGGCATGGCTCTCATTTTGATGAAAATAAAGAAGTACATAGGAGAACAGTTCAGGAGGTGCGTACCTGCAGGTATACCGTGCAGGGACCGCGTCCAAATACGTGGGTTACCCATTCATGGGGTGCGTACCCCAGTGCACACACTTCAAGACAGTAAAAGCGCGCACACGTGGGGTTTCCTATGGTATTTAGCCGATGGTATTATATTATCATGGTTTTGGCCCGTGGTATTAGTCCATGTTTTGAGGAAGATCATGCCTATATAAAGCTAAGGAGATCATTTGGCTTATGCATCTTTTGAGTATTGAATATCTTAAGATCTTATATTGGGTTCTCGGTTTAAAAGCTTGATCTTTAGATGAGAAGTTGGAAGCGAATCTGTGAAGGGTGATCTCTCGAGCGCAAGATCAGATCTGAGTATCTGACTGTATTTTGGCCCTAATCAGAGGTGCGCAAGTGATCAACAGTGACAGTGCGTGGGTACGCAGAGGAAACAAAGGGTCAGTGCGTGGTTACGCAGAAGAGACGAAGGGGCAGCCCATGGGTACGCAGAGGCGACAAAGGTGGATTGCGTGGGTACGCAGCACGACAGTGTTTATGGTGTGTGCTTACTGTTTGAGTACGTGGCGCGACAGTCTTTCTGGATGCGTACCTACTGTGATAGTACGCGGCGCGATAGTTCTTCTGGGTGTGTGCCTACTGTGTAGTACGTGGCGCGATAGTACATTTTGGTGCGTATTGTACGTAGATCAGTGAAAGGAGTAGTGCGTGGCCATGCAGTACAGCAGAAGTAACTCTGCGGGTATACGCAGAGAAACAGAGGGTGAAGTGCGTAGCGACGCAGGCCAGTAAAAAGAAAACTACGTATCTGTTTTAAGATCTTCTGTTGGTTGAATTTTTCTTGTGGATAAGGTGTTCTGGGTTCAGTTCTGTTATTTTTGATTTGGTTATTGCAGCTGACTGTATAATTTACTGTACTTGATGATCATTTGATGTATATGGATCCAGTTTGAAAATTTATGAAAAGTGGTCCTTGAAAAGAAGTAGGGGGTTGTTGCTCCCTTCCAGGAGAGACTGGAAAACGAGAGAGAGTTGTAGCTCTCTGCAGGTTGCAGCCTGCCGTACTGGAAAAAGAGCACTGCACCAGTACAAGACCATTGTAAAAGGAGTTTCTCTAATTTGAAAGAAGATAGAGACATATTGCAGCAGGTGGTTTTCACCCACATTGGGTTTCCACCTTATATCTGGTGTTCTTTGATGTGACTTCCTGCTTTTCTTGTTCATGCTCATTATTTATGGTATTGGTATGAAAAAATAATTCAAAGTATAAATAAGAAATATTTGGTAAAAGAATTAGATAATACTGATTCACCCCCCCTCTCAGTATTATTATCAACAAGATATCACCTCATCAACACTCTTAGCAGCTACCCACTCCATGATGGCTCTTAAATTCTTTGGATCTACTACAATGCCTTCCTTGGAGACAATGTGTCCCAAGTAGTGTACCTCATTCTGAAAGAAACTACACTTGTTGATCTTAGAATACAATTGATGCTCCCTCAGCAACCTCAACACTGTTGCTAAATTCTCAGCATGCTCTTCCTCATTTTTAGAATATATCAGTATGTTATCGATGAACACAATAACAAACTTATCCAAATACGGATGCAACACACTATTCATCAAACACATAAATGTAGATGGAGTATTAGTTAAGCTAAATGGAACTACAACAAACTCATAATTCCCATACTTGGTCTTGAACACAGTCTTATAAATGTCCTCCTCTTTGATGCATACTTGATGGTATTCAAATCTCAGATCAATCTTTGAGAACACTGCTACTCCGTTCAACTGATCAAAAAAATCATCAATCCTCGGTAAAGGATACCTGTTCTTGATGGTCACTTTGTTCAACTACATGTAGTCAATGCATAATCTCAGAGTATCATCTTTCTTTTTCATGAACAATATCGGTGTGCCCCAAGGTGATACACTTGGCCTAATGTATCCCTTGTCCAACATTTCCTTCAACTCCAACTTTAACTCATCCAACTCATGTGTGCTCATCTTGTAAGGTTCTTTCGATGTTGGAGCTTCCCTTGGCACTAACTCAATAGAAATTTATACCTCCCTATGAGGTGGAAACTTTGTGATGTCCTCAAGAAATACATCATGAAACCACTGCAAAATTGGGTACCTTCTCAACACATCTGCATCCTCCACCTCCTTACCCTTGTCACTAGAAATGTGTATTCAAATAACATACACTCTTTCTTGCGGCTACGCTTTTCTTGCATAGTTGTCACCATCCTAACTGATGAGGATTTCTTCTTACCCTACAAGACTCTTGGTTCCCATTGTCATCAACACACATAATAGTCTACCTTGGTTCTATCAAGATACAACCAATCCATGCCCAAAAACATATTGTATGATGCAAATGGTAATACATTTAGATGTGTTGCGGTAGGCATACCATTCAAATCAAATGTACAAGTTCTTACCCAACGATGAACTTGCTTCTTTGTACCTGTAACCAACTACACTAACCAAGACTCTGCATGCAATTCCTTACTCAAACCACACTTATCCACCAAGTCAGGACTAACATAGCTATAATTAGAGCTAGGGTAAATCAAAATAGAAATAACTTTATCACAAAGGTTACCTTCCATCTCAATGATAAATACCTAGTGCTCTTCTTGTCTGTTGTCCGTTGCCGCATAAATACGAGGAATGTTCTACCCTACATCCCCAACAGTATATGCCTCCTGTGCATTGTATATCTAAGGGCTACCACCCTAATGTTGTGGACAATCTCTCCTACGGTGCTCCTTTCCACATGTCCAACACTCCCACTGACTAGTGCCCTCACCTCTATGCTGCTACTGTTGTGACCCATGTCCCTGTCTAGCTACATTAAACTTCTTTTGCGGTGCCATATTTTCTTTCCCATATGAATTTTGAGGCCTTGTTCTCTTAGGCTTCCATTTACCTTTACCTTTTTCCTTACCTTTCCATCATTGATGGGATTGATTCTTTCACTTTGACTGTTCATAGCAATGCTTCAATTTCCCAATGACTTCCTCAAGTGACCGAGGCTCATCATACTCAATCTAATCTCTAAATGCTAATGGAAAACCACTCACAAACCATTGAACTTTAGCCTTCTCATCAGTAATATATGGTACATACCTCAATAGCTCCAGAAAGTTGGTAGTGTACTCTTCATCTGTCATTGACTCCATCTTTAGCTCATAAAATTCCTTGGCCTTACTGTTGTAATACCTCTCTGACAAGTACTTCTTCCTAAAAATCCTCTTGAACTCTTGCCAACTCAAGCCATCTATCCTGATGTCCCTGACCTACTTAACATCTTCCCACCAATGTTTGCTTTGCCTCTCAAGTTGAAGATATTTATTCTGGCATCCATGTTATCTATGTACTCATGCAACTCAAAGAATTTGTTCATCCCAAGTATCCAAGCCTTTACATCTTCTTTCTTCTTCACATATCCATCAAAAGTAGGTGGCTTCTCTTTCTTAAACTCATATGGAAAGTGTCCCCTGTCATTCCTCCTGTAGGGATGATAACGATGATGATCATAATGTCTGTCAAAAGTAGAACTAGAATAGTACATGTACTCATCACCCCTCCTCTCTGAAGTGTCCAACAAGCTACCATCTGTCACTGTATCAGATCTATCTGACCTGTGTCTACCAAGAAACCTAATTCCATATGATCCATCAGTTTTTTCCTCCTGTCCATGGTTGATTTGAGGTGGCCCTTGTCGCTGCAATTCTGACAAACTCTGAAGAAGTATTGCATTAACCTCTGCTTACTTCTCTTGTGCTTGAATGATCTGGTCATTATCTTCCTTACAAATCCTTATTTATTCCTTTAAGCTTCTCAGTGTAACTACCAAATTGAAAGATTTCCCAACACCATACCGCTCTTCGGATTCATAGGGAGAGTCTTTGTATTAAACCATCTTGCCAGCCATTTGATCTCTTTTCTGCAATGCATACTATGTCACATAAACCAAATCACAATAAATCAACATACCTTTGTATAATTTGGGGACGTTACCTCATCTACAAGATCAACAAATCAACCTGATACATGTATAACATAATCATAATAGCAAATAAAAATGTAACACCTAAGCATAGGAACATGCAGCCGTCATTGAAGCTAAGGTCCAATTGTCAGTGCAAGGCCATATCAAAAATGCAAGTTATGACCTCATGCGTGACAACAACCATTACTCCATTGTACACACTACCACATGCATAAGAAATGCCTAATCAACTACACATACACATAAACACATGTAGTCGAGCATAAGCAATCAATCCTTGTAACCATCTTACAAGACTGATACACACAATCAAACCTACAAGCATGTAGCCTAACATACAAGGATGTACGTAGGTGACATAAAATCAACTTGTAAGTGACATGTAAAAACATGGAACCAGTCATATACTCATGATGATGCATTCCACAAAATAAACGGCAAATTCTCCATGACAACCTTACTACAACCATAATCAACATCATGCAATACAACAAGCACATGGAATGCAAGTGCGAGAGACACACATGCAACTGACATGAATGCATGACCAACGCACACTGCCCATCGAGACTGAGGGGTGAAACATGCTCTGATACCACTCTTTAACACCCTCCTCACACATCTACCCAAGTAACCATCCAACTTGGGTAAACATGCAACAAGAGGCTTCTATGATTGGATTTGACCTCCTATGTGACCTTAAGGAAGTGGAATCGTTGGAACACATAAACCAACCTATCCACATCAGCAATAGAACCCTCAGGAGACACGCCAGCCACTCAGACATCCTGTCCTTGTGTGCCACTGATGTTTTAGACATACTAATCCTCAGTCACTCTCATGCTATAGGAATGACAGTGTCCAGAAAACCAGAGTTGTTCTCACAGGTTTTCGTGCCAACATCCACAGACCCAATTTTCCAGTTCTCTGCTAGTGTCCCTGATATTTGAGCCACTTTTTCAGGCCTATAGCCCAGGCCAATGCCCATAATGGAATGATAGCTTAAGATCAGTAAAGGAATAGGGAAACAATTATGCAAAAGAAATAAGTTAAACAAGAACTTAATTAGACCCCTACTAGCCATGACAGGAATTTCATCAAACATATCATCAACATGTAACCTACATGTGTAAACAACATAATTAAGTGTAGGGATCTCATACTTATCTAAGAATCGCTATGAACCATTGTTCCCTCTTGTCATTTGTTGCATTATCATATATTAGGCCATAGATAAATTATCCATTCATTTACAAGTAAAAACATGTTGAGAGCCATACATAGATGTTTTCATAAAACACACATATAACTAGCATAATAAAAATAGAAATACTCATGAAAGTACATCCATATAGACCACATATAATCCATCAAAATACTCATATAAATACAAGGAGAAATAAACTTCCATTAATGATGCAATAAGCCAACAGGAGATGGGACTACCACGTTCCACCCGACCATAGATTGGCTGAGCCACGTCTCTCTTCAGCCAGTCACCCTTTGCCATATTCCAAATGTGAATGTGGGACTCATACAACACACCAAAAACACCAAATTAGCATGGATTCCACTAGAGTTCTCCACCTACACCATGAGGAATTTGAGTGCCTCCTAGTCTCTCAAGCCTTACCATAATCCATTGTCTGATCTAGGGATCACTAGGCCCTACACCGAGACACACTCTCCAAGCTTTACTGTACATCCCATCCCAAGACTACTAGGCCCAATGGAGAGAGATCCAGCTCTTGGATTTACCATATATCTTGTCATTCACCAAAAAGGATTCCTAGACCCATGAAGGCACATAACCCTGGCTTTACTGCAATCCACAATATGTTAGGGGTTTTTAGGCTAGTGGATTTACCGTGATCCACAGTCCAGTTCAAGGACCACTAAGCCATGTGTTTTTCATTTCAGAGATCCACCCCACTCAGCTTCGAATCCACCCAACCATCCCACATAAACCGAAGTATGAGAACCCATCTCATGAAGACTATTAGTGATCTGAAATGGGGCACTAAAGGCTTCTTGTCAAACTTACAAGAACCTCTCCCACTCCAAAGCTTATGCTATTCCCAAGATTTGTGCTTATGATTAACAATTTTCAAAATTAAAGGACTTAAGATAGGTGTATGCTTTTGTTTGCCTTTAACTGTTAAGTGCTTATCTTCATTTGCTTAAACTGATATGAAATGCATGTAATAGTAAATAACACAAATAATAACCAACACACATAACAATAATATAATTAGGAGTTCGCCCAAACCTCTTGGGCTACGTCTCCATGAGCTCTAGTCAACTCAACTAGGCTCTTTGGGATTATGGCTTAAATTCTTTTACAAGTTCCACACTCAACTCCATTGGTTTACAACTGAACCTATGGGTTTAGAATACCATCTTATCCTGCTGGATGTCCATACTCTGCAAACAGATCTAGGCTTCTCTGGACTAGATTCCTTCAATTAGCGCTCTGAGCTATCTTGAGCTCCTGGCTTGCACCAACTCCCTCAGAATTCTTTTAACTGTCACTGGACTTCATTCTTCTGTCTTCAGCACACATCAAACACCAACAACAGCTTGATCATTTGAATCTCTTTGTTGTTCTGACTTCATTATAGCTTCATGGCTTGTAGAAGTCCATTAAGCCCTCTGGCTCTGCGACTTTTCCTCCAACCTCTCATGGCTAGGACTCTACAAGTGCTCTAGCTCTACCTTCCAACCTCTGGTGGCTATGTTGAGCTTCTCTAAGCTTCTCTGAGCTTCCTCTGAGCATTACTCTGCCTGAGCCTCAAAGAATCCTCTTTCTCTGTGGTTTTTGTGTTTTGCTCAGCCTCTGCGCAAATCCCTATCAATTATGTTCTCTGTGTATTTTTAACCGTTTGGTTATAGTCCTCTAATGTTGAGAACCCTGACTATTTCTCAAAAGAATCAGTTTGCAATTGGAAAGGAACCGGCGGGCATGGGAACCCGATTGTTTGGCCTTCCCCCTGCCATAA
Organism: Pinus taeda; assembly: GCA_000404065.3. Classification (NCBI taxonomy): domain Eukaryota; kingdom Viridiplantae; phylum Streptophyta; class Pinopsida; order Pinales; family Pinaceae; genus Pinus; species Pinus taeda. The sequence continues at coordinate 135,701 of APFE030331293.1, read as the reverse complement.
TCCCGAAAATAGCAATATAATGGAATACACAGGAAACACATGAAAAACACATCATGAGCCATTTAACTAGACTTCAAATAATATGTAATCACACTTAAAATCCTATCGGGTATGCCTTTCCAGCGCATGTCACATGTCGCACTGTGTATGGCCAAAAAAACACAAATACATGGAAATACAAAGAAAACCCATAAATCTGGATTTCAAATTATATGAAATCGTGTCCATAAACCTATCAGGTCCATGCCTTGATTGCATATCGCAATCACATGTGCATTGGCCCGTGTATCAGGGATTCGCCGATCGCTAATCACGCTATCGCAATCACATGTCGGCGCTGTCCCATATCTAGTATTGGTTGCGATCCCGATCACCGATCGTCGATCACCAATCCATCGCAATCGCAAGTCACTCTGTCCAGGGCTCCAATATCACGTGAAGGACTACCTCTGATGCGATATATCAGAGGTCACAATCGGGGAGTCCTTCCATCTTCGCTTAAGTCCTCCCTTTAACCTCTTCTGATGTGATTTCCCTTAAAGATCCTTTTCTTTATCCAACTCGGATTTACAAGGGATTTGTGCCATTCAGCACCTTTTACCTCTTATATGAAGTCTTTTAGACTTACAAGTTTATCCAAGATCCATTTTGGACCACGCCTTCCCACTAAAAAGATTTTGGACTCCAAAAGACTGATATACTAATCTGAATAGTAAATGAGAGTACCTCACCCTCTTCTTTCAACCCCCATACACTTGCCTTGCATAGTGCCTCTAAACCAAAGCCTTTGAACACTCCCTTCCTGGATGTGCTTGTCCTCCTGGGAAGAACTGTCTTCCTCCTTGATTTCCTACAGAACTCTTACTGAGAAGGTCATAGAAGGTAGTTTGAACTTCTCCACATTGATCATTGATCCAAGGTGGCTCAAACCAATGTGAAATTACATCTGCTTCACAAAATTTTCATTTGTACCTATTTGACATACTGTCAACAACAACTGTTAACAACGATAGGATTACAAACAACAACTGGATGGCCTAAACTCCTACTTCAACAAAAGAAACAGATTTCACATCTTGTGAACACCTCCATGTCTTTACATCTACATACAAATTATTGACTAGATAACAAGCCAACAAAACATGCCTTTAAAACAATTGACCCTTCAAGTCAAGCATGTAGAAAAAGAATTCTACAGTTCTTTTTCAAAGATGAAACACTTCACCATCATCTCCATCTTGGAGACCAAATCAACTTTTCTCAGGTCAAACCATTCACCTTCTTGGTAAAACCCTGCAACTTTCATCTCATTAACAAAGGAATGCAAATAGATGTGTTATATAATATACATGCAACCTTAATTGGATAAGAACTCTAACCATTTCTTACCAATCCATTTCAAAGGTCCTTCCTTTGTCTACACATCAATAGCAACATGTGAATCATCCTGAAACACATCATTTATGGAATCTTTCTTTCCATTCCTACCATTCTTTCTTTCCACCTTCTTCAAGTTTCATGGAAGCATTGTTGGATTCAGAGTCCAACATTTTGCAGCAATATGTCCTTGCTTATGGCAGTAAATGCAACACATGTGCATCTTCTTGACAGCATGATTTTCCTTATCCAATGGACCTTTGGCTTCTTGCTTCTTTTCCTTCAAAAGTTTCCTGTATGCGGCCATTCTCTCCCAACATATAGAAACACTATGGTTATTCAAACCACAAAAGGAACATGCAATTCTTTTCCCACACTTATATGGAAATTTACCATAATGAACATAATCAAAAGGAATATGATTAGAACCAGATTTATACCTTTCTTTTTCACCTTTATTGCCTTCATGAGGAGGTGAATTGAATGAATAAGTAGCTCCCTTTGGAACACCATCAACCTCTTCAATGGTTTCAGAGTTTCCACAACTCTCTGGTTCAAGTGTATTCTGATATACACCTTCTTTCTGCAAAGTATGCTTCACACTATTGCATTCCCCAAGAATACAATCTTCACACTCTTGAGGTAGAAGACCTGCAATGAAACTCCTTCTTGGAGCTGTTTCAATGGTCTTCATGGCAGCTTTGGAACTTTCTCCATAAGACTGTCCATATCCAAGACCCAAATACTTAGGCCTTTCCTCAACCATTATTGGCTCAACAACACCCTGTGCATGTTTGCCCAAGCCTTTTCCTTCATAGCCCATTTTGGACATTAACTTGGAACCTATGCCTCTGGTATGTTTTTCAAAAGAACCAATATAAACATTCTTAGAGGAAATTGAAGACAAACTGGAATTATTTACCTCTTCTTCAAGCTGATACTTGACTAAGGCTTCCTTTGCAACAAATAGTTATGTCTTCAACTCATGGATCCTTTCCAAGTTCATATTTGCAACATGAAGTTGTCTCTCCATTTCCTGTAATTCGTTAGAAAGCAACTAATTCTCTTCCTTCATGGAATTCAACTGCTCTCTAAGTCTGGTGCCCTTCCTTTCATCCTCATATATTTCTCTCACCATATCCATCATGATGAACAAGTCTTGCTTCATGTCTTCATCAAAGAATCTTGTGAAGAAAGGAGAACTTGAGGACTCACTTGTAGAAGTTGTCATTATCAAAATTAACAAAAGAACTTCAAACAAGATTAACACAGAGCTTATTCAACAACCTTTTGCAACAAACCTCTTGTGCTTCAAGGATTGCTTTGAGGTCCTTTGGGATAAGAAGAATGCCTTCAACCCTTCCTCCTTCTTGTCCTCTCCTGGACTTAGCTATCAGTAGCTTTCTCTTCACCTTTGCAAACTCAAACAATAGTTAGTTTACAAACAATCAAACATCTTTCAAGTCAACCAAGCATATAGATTGCTCTGTCAATCAAGCATTCTGATCTAATACCACTTGCATCAGGATTCAACCTGCTTCATGATATAACCTTCTTTGAAGGTGGGGTTAATCAACCTGATGCTCCGATACCACCTGATCTAAAATAGGGACTAAAGGCTTCTTGCCAAACTTACAAGAACCTCTCCCACTCCAAAGATTATGCTATTCCCAAGATCTATGCTTATGATTAACAATTTGTGGAATTAAAGGACTTGAGATAAGTGTATGCTTTTGTTTGCCTTTAATTATTAAGTTCTTATGTTCATTTTCTTAAACTGATATGAAATGCATATAACAGTAAATAACGTAAATAATAACCAACACACATAACAAAAATATAATTAGGAGTTCACCCAAACCTCTTGGGCTATGTCTCTGCAAGCTCTAGTAAACTCAACTAGGCTCTTTGGGATTATGTCTTAAATTCTTTTACAAGTTCCACACTCAAATCCATTGGTTTACAACTGAACCTATCGGTTTAGAATACCATCTTAACCCGCTGGTTGTCCATACTTTGCAAACAGATCTAAGCTTCTCTGGACTAGATTCCTTCAATCATCACTCTAGGCTATCTCGAGCTCCTGGCTTGCACTAACTCCCTCAGAATTCTTTTAACTATCTCTAGAATTCCTTCTTCTATCTTCAGCACGCATCAGACACCAGAAACAGCTTGATCATTTCGATTTCTTTGTTGTTCTGACTTCATTACAGCTTCATGTCTTGTAGAAGTCCATTGAGCCCTCTAGCTCTGCAGCTCTGCCTCCAACCTCTGGTGGCTATGCCTCTGTCAGTGCTCTAGCTCTGCCTTCCAACCTTTGGTGGCTATGTCAAGCTTCTTTGAGCTTCTCTGAGCTTCCTCTGAGCATTACTCTGCCTGAGCCTCCGAGAATCCTCTTTCTTTGTGCTTTCTGTGTTTTGCTCGGCCTCTGCACGAATCCCTGTCCATTTTGTTCTTTGTGTATTTGTAACCATTTGGTTATAGTCCTCTAATGCTAGGAACCCTGACTATTTCCCAAAAGAATCAGTTTGCAATTAGAAAGGAACCTGCGGGCACAGGAACCCGATCATTTGGCCTTCCCCCTGCCATAATCCCGAAAATAGCAATATAACAGAATACATAGGAAACGCATGAAAAACACATCATGATCCATTTAACCGGACTTCAAATAATATGTAATCGCGCTTAAAATCCTATCGGGTTCGCCTTTCCATCGCATGTCGCATATCACACTGTGTATCGCCAAAAAAACCCAAATACATGGAAATACAAAGAAATTTCGTAAATCTGGATTTCAAATTATATGGAATCACATCCATAAACCTATCGGGTCTGCGCCTTGATTGCATATCGCAATCACATGTGCATTGGCCCTTGTATTGATGATTCGTCGATCACCGATCGCCAATCGCGCTATCGCAATCGCATGTCGGCGTTGTCGCATATCAGTGCCATCGCATCGGTGTATCGCATCAGCGTATGTCGCATGTAACAACCCTTTATATTGATTGCGATCCCGATCATCGATCGCTGATCGCTGATCCATTGCAATCGCAAGTTGCTCTGTCCGAGGCTCTGATATTGCGTGAAGTCCTACCTTTGATGCGATATGTCAGAGGTCACAATTAGGAATCCTTCCATCTTCACTTAAGTCCTCCCTTTAACCTCTTCCAATTCGATTTCCATTAAAGAGCCTTTTCTTTATCTGACTCAGATTGACAAAGGATTTGTGCCATTTAGCACCTTTTACCTCTTATATGAAGTCTTTTAGACTTAGGGGTTTATCCAAGATCCATTTTGGATCAATCAGGGAATGGCAAGGCTAGACTGAAGAACATTGTCACATTTAGAAAAACCTATTCCATGATAGAAAAGAACCACATGAAATCCCATGCATGCCAAATATAGCAAGGAAAATAAACACGCAATTCGATACCTATAATGAAGCTTGTTGTAGTTTCTTGATCTTGGCTTTCTAGACTTGATCTTTGCTTCCTCTTGCCTTCTTTTCCTTTCTTGCTCCAATGCCAAAGTGCTCCAAGAAAACTCTAAGTGTCCAAGAGTGAGAGAGAGAGAATAATGATAGAGCTCCAAAGATAAACTAACAAAAGGTTACCAACTAATCCTCAGAAACCTTTTTATGAATGAGGCCTCTATTTTCTTCATTTTCCTCCTCACATGCAACCTGCGACCTTTCACCTCCTTTTTCTACTAATTTCCATTATTTTCATAAACAAAGGTGCCAAAAATTCCATTTTGCCTTTCCAAAGCCTTAGCCATTTCCTTTGCCAATTTCCTTAGCCATAAACAATCACAAGTGATCCCCATCACTAGGATTTTTCCCAACATTTAGCTTGGAATAAGTGTCCCATCAACCATGGTTATTGTTTTTAAATTTATTACAAGGAATTTTCACCAAGGTTCTTACATAATTCTCCAGGTGATCAGCAAGCTCAATCAATTCATGTACTTGGGTGTGATGGTGCTCAACAATCTCTAGGCAATCATGATGGTGCTTAACCATCTCTGGGTGGGCATGATGGTGCTCAAACAGCTCCAGGTGGTCATCAGTCTCAATCGGATCATCATGATCCTCGTCATTTTGGTAGATTATATTAAAAAAAACTTATGTTAAAACAAATTTGTACATGTAAATTAATTGTACGTACATATGTGTGTACATGTCTAACTTGCATGTGTATGAATACATTTGTTGACATGTTTTTATATTTATGTAATTTTATATATTGATGCAGAGGGTGAAAATATTGCTCGAAGTAGACACAAGTGAATCCGAGCAATTCGAGAAGAAGACAATACACAAACTACCACTTATCCATCTAATATTCTTGATGGGATTCTTGGTAAACAAACCTCCAATAATGTACATTACAAAGGTGCAAAATTCATTATTCAAAATTGAGGAAATATCTTGGGAGTTTGGAGCTCCCTGTAGAGAGTTGAGAAAGCTTATAAATAGTTGTGCACTCTCTAAGCTCATTTTTTGATATTTATGAGAAGATTGGGCCAACCACAGATTGCTTTATATATATATGATGAGGCGTAGAAATGAAGCAGTAATAGGTCCCGATAAATGGGTCGAGGTTAGTAAAAGGGTTACAAAAGGAAATAAAAAATCTATGTTTAATTTCAAAGAAGGGTTGAAAAGAAAGATGCTCAAGTTGTGATATTTCAAGCACCCTGATATAGCTAGCCATTTGTATGATAGGTTCCTTGAAGTGTATGGAAGGCTGTCATGGAATGACGAGGTTCCAATTTATTTTGAAAACTTATTTTATGTGAAATTCTTTTTGGGTATGAAACTTGATTATAATGACCTTCCATTTGAATATTATGGTACTAGGAGAGGTCGGTTATGTGATCGTAAGGGCGCATTACGTGATACTGAATTGCCTTGCCCTCTGCCACCTTTGGTACACCAACCTCCTCATCTGGTAACTTTGCAGTCATATATGGATGTCACTTCTCAAATTGGTCAAGGAAGGGATTCCATTATAGGCAACATCCAAAGTTCATTGACTGGAATTGATATCAGTCTAAATCAACAAAGAGCACGAGCTAATGCATGTGTTAATTTTGTATATAAATAGATAAGGAGATGGATAATATGAATATTGAGGAGCTTAAAGCATATGCAAAGGGTTTTCATAATGGTTGGCAAGACCTAATTGTTCATGAGGAAGAGTGCATGGAATCGGTATGCCTTAATGGTTAGGGTGGATAGTTTAATGTAATTTGTAATGTATGTGTTAATGCCGATTCACATACATTTTGTTAATTTTTCAGATCTAATCTAACACAAATGTATCATATGTTCACCATGTGCAGTTAACTCGTTTGTTGAAAAAAAAATTTGATAATATAACAGTTCTAGGTTTAGGTTCCAATCAAGATATTTTGAGAGATGTTAGTTTTTTTCGAAGAGTTCATGTAGATACAGTTATTAATATATTTTTATTATATCGGTATTGTGACATATTTTTAAAAGAAATAATTATGTGTATATAATTAAATGTTAACAGATTTTAATTCCATCTAATGCTTTGGACATAGTGCCACATTTTTCCTCCCTACTAGGAGATGTGTCAAATATTTGATTGTCACAAGTATTGAATATTTCACTTATGTTTTGTTATAAATTTAAGTGCAAGTTTCATTAAAAAATGAGATAGATTTATCTTACAGTTTTAAAATTTTAGGTTTGTGGAGACAATTTCCATTCTCCAGGGACTTTAGCGATGGAGTCGACAATGGGGATAGGATCATCTAAACAATTTGAAAAAGTGGTGTAACAATTTTTTTAATATTGCGATTTTATGCATTTTCATGTGCAATTTTAAATTTTTAATATATACATGTATATGTATTGTATAGGGCATCTAGGTGGGAGAAATGTAGGGGGAACACCACAACGTGTTGCATGGAATTTAAAACTTTAGTCGGTTACAGGGATTGAATCATCTAGACAATTTCAAAATGTTGATACTTGATTTTTTAATATTGATCCCTTTATGCGTTTTGTGTGCTTTTTTAATTTATATAATATATAATTATATAATATATAATATATATAATATATATATATATATATATATATATATATATATATATATATATATATATATATATATATTATATATATATATATATATATATATATATATATATGTTGAAATGTTTAATAATTTTGTTTTGATTATTACATTCTCATTTAATTTTAAAACATTAAAATTTAATTTTAAAGTACAGAATCTTATGTATATATGCAATTACACATGCTGTGTAGGGCACCCATGATTCAGATGAGAGCATGAGGAGGTTGATATATCATATATTTCAGCGAGATTCTCTAAATTGATGCAACTTTTTATTTGATAGTCTTTTTATGTTATATTTACTTTTATCACGATATAAATCCTGGACATATTTAAAGTAAAACTCTTTATTATGAATTGACACATATTTTTGTTTGACAACTATTTATTATATATTTAGTTTTATAATGATATAAATTTTGGAAATATTTTAAATCTAGAACTCTTTATTATGGTTTATTACATGCTAATTTTCGAGTTTATGTACATTTTGCATGGCTCAATTTGCATGATGCATGGTTTGATGCTTAAAACTTGGTTTTACATATTTAAGTTCATGAATATGTAGCAATGAAAGTAAATTGTATTTAATTGGTACATTTTGCATAATCATTGTTATAATGTTAGTAGATGATTCTTAGGTTTTGTTTAGAGTTGTTTTGTCACTTGTTATTTAAAATGATTAAAATTGCAAATTAAAAAACATGGTATATTTTTCATTTGAATGAATCTTATAATTAGGTGTAGATATCTAAAATAATCATAAAAATTGCATTATAAAATATGGTATGTACAATTTGCATTCATGTATAGAAAGGCTATTATGGATGTCGGTCGATAGTTAACTTTTAATATAAAGTTGTTCATGCACAAACATACTATAATATTGTTGGAAATAATATAGAGAGGGGGGTGAATCAGTATTATCAGGTCAATAATTTTATTTCCCAGACAGATTTATATATGCTACTTCAGTGAAGTGAACTAGCGTGTATACATGACTATGCTTAAAGAAACGAGCGTATATGCAGATAACTTGTGATTTAGACAATTTATCATGTGTTGAGCTTAAACCAGTATATTAGAGATTTATTAGATAGTGCAGTAAAAGCAGAATAAAGCATCACACATAAGCAACACACAAGAACACCAAGATTTAAGGTGGAAACCCAAAGTGGGCAAAAACCACCTGTTGTCGTCGTCTCTGTCTTCTTTTAATAATAAGAAAATATGTTTACAATCTCGTACTAGTGTAGACTCATATCAGTACGTAGGCTTCTATCTGCAGAAGATTACAACCTTCTCTCATTCTCCAGCTTCTACTGGAAGGGAGATACAACCCCCTAGCTCTTCTACTAGCTAATATGTTTACTAGTACATAGGTAGTAGCGTACAGAAAACTCCACTCTTCCACCAGGGACCACGTTTCATGAATTTTCAGACTGGATACTCTTGGATCACAACACCACAATCTGAAGGCCATGTTTCATCAAATTTTCACACTAGACCCATCAAAGATTTTAAACTTAAACTACATCAACCAATATTCAGTTAATCTGAACAATCAGATCACTGACACCAGAACACTATACTAAACCCAGAACATTGCACTGAACCTAGAACCTTGCGTCATCATTCAAAACCAGCTGTAACCTCAAAAATCATGCATTAGAATGTATATGCTACTTGGCTACACCCAACCTGCGTGTATACGCTACTTCTGTTAATTGAACCTACGTATACCTTCAAAACTATTGCAAACATAAACTTTTGAATCATGTCTGCACCAACTATCAATATACTGGATATCTACTATCAACTTTCAGAGATTTACACAGGCAGGGATAGAGATCACTTCTTCTCACTTATACAATCAATCAATCAAATGCCATCCTCCTTATGTATTCAATTTTACATTCAGATCTAAGAAGACTTCATTGACAGACAACAGTAAAACCATAGAATTTGATCAGATAGTTCAGTCAAATCTGAAAAAGAAGCTTTTATTTTGTTTATGCTACTTGGAAGAACCTAAATTGCATGTATACACTCTTTGGCTGAGATGAACCTGTGTACAGATCTACAAATATTGACTTAGAACTTTGCGACAATTCCAAACTTCAGACAAACCCAGATCTTGATAGATAACGAGTAAAACAGGCACAAAACATCAGATCTAGTATCAACCAATATCAAATCATTCAAGAATAAGTTATTCATGTCTCATGATCCTGATCCAACATTGAACTCAAGGTGCACATAAATATTTTAGATCCAGTCCCAAACACAACCCTGCAACATAAAATATACTTCAGATAGAAGTATTCCTTAGAATCTTATTGCTTGCCCCAGTTGCCTAATGATCTTTTCCTCCTTATATACTCTTAGGCCTTTATCAATACCTTGGACCAAAGCCACTTAGGACCAATACCTTGGACCAAATACCTAGGGTCAATAACTCGGACCAAATTCCTCAGACCAAATACCTTGGATCAATACCTTGGATCAAAATACCTTGGACAAAAAACTTGGTTTTCCAACATGTACGCTCTTTTCCTCTTGTGAAAGTGCGTGTATACGTTATATGCTTCTTTTGTTCTGTTAACCCGCATGTATACACTTCTTGGACAAGGTGAACCTACGTATACCTCTATTTCTTCATTCTTTGAAGTCTAATCTGTAATCCTTTGCTATTGACCTATTTCACAGTGAACTATCATCTGAGTGAGTTGCCATCAAGGACAACACCTATATCATAATGCCAAAAATCTCCCCCTTTGGACTTGATGGCAACAACAACACCAAGACACTCTCCCCCTTTGACATCAAGGACAAAGGGCAAACCAAGATATTCTCTCCCGTTGGCACACATTATGTTTTCCATGCTCCCCCTGAGTACATGATGAATTCTCTGATTGAGCTCCCCTTTGTACATGCTAAGATGCACTAAAATTGTCCATGCTCCCCTCTGAACACATGTAGAGTCTGCAAAAATATTCTCCAAAATAACATGACTCTATAACTAAACTAATTGAGTATGACCTTCCTATCACCAATGACTGATGCATACATCCATCTCCTAGCCAAGTGGGGATATACTAGTTTATACATGAGAGAAATAATAGCTATTACATCAACCATCCCATGCAAAGTGGGGATACCAATTACATCATTTGTCCAAGAGGACTCATTCAAATGTATGAGAAGACATATCACACTCCTAAATTTTTTACACGACTTAAGCAACAAATGGTATAAATATCTAAAGCCATAGCTGGACTCAACAACCATAATGCCAACAATCTTGATTGTACATGAAGGCTAATGCTTCCCTTGAACCTATGCTACCTGTGCATTGTTAACAAGTCAATGGTCAAGGCATCTTTGTCAGTCAGATAAAAATTAATGAACAAAGCATATCGATAGATAGTAATCATCAATATCAAATAGAGCACCCATATCAGAGCCCACACCACTATTTTTCCTGTCTGAAAAACATATATGCTCTTGTTTCGTCAGCATATCTCGGAATTTAATATGCCCTATCACTATATCAGATGACCTCACCTGATTTGATCATTTCCCATTATGGTAATTAATGTATTAACATGTCATTGATTCACCATATCACTAAAGGTCGCAGTCGACCTTTAATTTTATCGGGGGGGTGAAAAATCATATGTATGATAAGATATATTCACATTTGGAAAGAATGCCGAATCATTGCAGTAATTTCACCCGTGTGTGTTATATTGAGGTAATACTTGAATATTGCTATTTCTTTGTAATTGCTGGCTAAAAATTTATATTTAGCTTCAGAATACTTTTTGAGAGACAGTAAAAATGGGTGGTCGATCAATCTGTAGTGAACCATCTCAACTACAAATCTCTAAACAAGCACAAAGAATTCTAGAGTGGGTGGGTTGGATCAAGTATTTCTCCAAGTTACAAGGATTCGACAATTTGATCGCTTTGGAATTTTTACAAAACTTGAACAATGGAGTAACTACAACAAAAGGCAGGGAGGTACTAGTTAATGAAGCAATCTTGGCAGAAGTTATAAGCCTCTCCATGGAAGGTGAAAAATAGATCGATAAACATACCGGGTTACGGAGTGCAATGTTGTTGTTCACGGATCCTAGCGAAGTGTTGGTTCGAAAAGGCAAGGGATATCATCCTTCTTCCTTTCCAGAACCATGGAAGGAATTAGAAGTAGTACAAAGGTACATTACCTGTGACGATCGATATGATGTAGTTAGACCTTGAAATCTGAAGTGGATGGTAGTACTTAAGTAGAAAGTAACTATAAACTTACCCTTGTTTTTAAATTCTCTCTTGCACAAGATTGCTATTAGAGTTGGTAAACCTAAAGATTGGGATTCCGTAGTAAGTCACCACTTCCTTATAAAGTTGATAGTCATCAGAGAATTAAACCAAGCCCATTTAACCTAGAATGAATTTGTGGGAAACAATGAACCTCCATCACAAACTGAAAAACTCATTATGGAATTTGATATACTAGCAAATAACGAAGAAGCTGAGATGGTAAGGGAAGAGATCATGCAGGAACAAGCCCAAAATTCAATTTCATAAAATTTGTCCAAGGCTGAGAAGAGAATAGCATCCCTTCTATTCTCTCTACCTGCAAAACGTAGAAGGTCGGCCAAACTCATTAAAACAATAAATCCCACAAATTCTAGTAAACAGTTAGTAGAGGAAAATGTATCTCAGAAGTCTCCTGATGTTCAAGAAATGCATCAAGACAATTCGCCTCAAATTCATGAGGAAGAAATAGCCCAAGTATTGGAGAATATGGGAACCTTTTTCAATCCTGACGAAGATGCAAGTTGTTGGGAATTTCCGTCCAAACGAACCTCAACGCCCGATTTTCCTGTTTCCCCTTCCAATTTGAATATGTTGCAATATTAGAGGACCAGAGGGATGAAAACCCCAATCCCTTTATGGGCGATGTACAATTCCAGGCATTCATTTCTTTCGCCAGGAATCATATAAGATGCTCAAAATTTCATGATACATTTCAACGAAGGGAGAATGATCTTGACCTCTAGGTCAAGGGTGAACCAAGAAGCCCTTTGCATACACTCATCAAGCATAAAAAGTTTATGGAACAACTTGGTGGTGTCTCTACCCTTGCACTTATTCATAATGATGTTCTCCATGTTGGACATGAGTATTTTGAAGAAACCAAAGTAGAAGCTCCCTGGGCTTCTAAAAAGAGGTGGAAGATCTCCACCAATGAGGTGAAAAATAAAGAACCTTTTAACTACAAAAAAATTCGAACAGCAATAAACAGACTGCGAGAATACGATGACTTGGTCCTCGCATAAGGACCTAAGTGGATTGAATGAAGGTATAAATGTCCCATCATCTGGTACACTCCATATGAATACAAACTTGAGTATGAACTCTTAGAGGATGATCTAGGTGGATATTGGTGGCCACCCACTAATTCCACTTGGACCCCCACCATTGTTTCTTTCAGTTTTTCAATTTCCTTAATTGTAGCACAGTTTACTATTTTTAGCAGTTTTTTGGGTCCTGAAATTTCGAAGCCATTTTAAGGCCCTAAACGATGTTTTTTGGGAAAAATGGGAGAAACATGGGTCCATGGACCAAATTTTCTCATCCCAAAGTTGTAGTCCTTATATAGATCTTTACAATGAGGTATTGTGCGCATCAAATGGAGATTGTATGCCAAAGTTACAACCTCGGGAAGTTGATGTACCAATTTACCCAAAACAGGGCCCATAGTTTGGCGCTTCATCTCCTAGGGTTAGATTTTTCGATGTTTAGGGTTTTCCATTGTTTCTCAACAATAAATAGGCCTTCGAGCCTCATTGTAAGAGTTCAGAGACATGTAGCCGCCACATCTCTTCTTAGAGATAAGCTACCATCGCCCTAGCTAGTTTATTTCCATTTCTGTTTGTAAGTATATTTCAATATTTTACAGTAATGAAATGAAGTATTATTTCTTCTACATCTCTATATGTATGGGTATATCTGTAATTTGTTGTGTTCCTATTTAAATCTGTATTAGTGGTATCATAGTGGTCTTCTCTTTCTCCATCTTTCTTTGCATGTCCCCAACGAGGTCGGGATATAAGGAGTTAGGGCTTGAACTGGTAGAACCTTTGCAAGACCAGCCTCGCAAATCCCGACGGCCTCCCATGGTGGATGAAAAGAAAGATGAGGGCGCAGGAGATCATATCAAAATCTTTCTCGAAGAGGCCCTCGAGTGACAAAGGAACACGATGATGGACAACTTTTCCCAGATCCTTCAGCAACTACCCAAGGGTGGCACATCTACTTCCAGCAACTACTCTGTAAGCACCACACCCTTTAAGGTACAAGTTAACTTTGACATTCCCATATTTGAGGGTCAGATAGATGCAAACGTCATAGATAAATCATTAAATCTACGAGAAGGGTATTTTTTTGTTCATGAATTTTCTGGCTGGGAAAAGATTACTTTCGCTCTTCTCAAAGCTACCCCCCACGTCAAGGATTGGTGGAAACCTACTACAAGTAGAAGGATGAAAGTATGGCCTCACTGTTTTCAGCCGCACCCACTTGGAATTCATTCTGGGCTATCATCAAGGAGCAGTACAACCCTGTCGGAAGCAATGAGGATCAATACATAAAGTGGACCACGCTGCAGCAGGGAAGGGACCAAGACGTGCTGGAGTTTACCAATATTTTCCATACCCTTTGCACAAACTTGGGCATCAAGGATTCGGAGAAGTATTTGGTACTCAAATACCATGGCGGCTGCATGCACAGGTACATGCAGGACAAAATATAATTCCTAAACATCTCCTCGCTCTACACGACATACCGATATGCTGTCAAGATCAAGCAAAAGTTTAAACAGAAGAAGCGAGATTTTGGATCTGCGAATCTAAAGCAAAGGAAAGGTTCCCCCAAACTACATAACAAAGGACAAAGCCAAGGTGGGGCGGCCCAAGACAACCCGCCAAAGCTGCAAGAAAAGAACAGTGCCGCGAAGCTGAAAAGGGACACGGGAAAGTGGTGTGAGTTCCATAAGAGCTCCACTCACAACACAAGTGAGTATCGGGCCAAGCAGTCACTGGTGGCCGAGCTAAAGTTTTCAGAATCAGATGCATGTTCCGTCTCTGAGTCAGAACCTGACAAGGGGAATGACAAAGGGAAGAATATTATTGATGCAGAGCCCAACACCATCGTTGCCACCACAAAGATCCAAAAGGAGGAACCCGAAGATCCAAAGGAGGAGGAGCGCCTCTTCCACTCCCAGATGTGGGTAAAGGGCTCCTTGCTACAGTTCATTGTTAACAGCAGAAGCCCAAAGAACCTCATTTTGGCAGAGGTTGTGAAGTGGCTGGACTTACCGATCACAGCACATCCACAACCGTACACCATTGGGTGTCTTCACCAAGGACAAGATCTTCACGTGAGCCAGCAGTGTCACCTTCCATACAACATCAAGCCCTTCACAGATGAGGTATTGTGTGACATTTTTCCCCTTGATGTTTGTGATGTTTTATTATTCCAACCATACTTGTGGAAGTGACATGTTGTGTATGAATGAAGGCCTCGTGTTGTTATCGTTACTTTGGGAAATAAGTTGTATAAGATACTGGAGGTAGCACCGCCTACCACGATCTCTTTGGTTACTACAAAACAATGCAGTAAGCTCATTTCCAAAACTGGGAAATTGTTTTTCTTGATGATACGCCCTCAAGGAAAGAAGAAGATGGTGCCCATGACCTCTAGACAAGGTCCCTCCACACAACAACTACAGAGGGACAAGGTCGTTGACAAATACGAGGACATCTTCACCTCCCCCGCAGGGGTTCCTCTACACTATCAGGTCAAGCACTCTATCGATCTTACCCCAGGTGCGCCACTCCCCAATGGACCAATCTATCGACACTCCATTCTAGAGAATGATGAGATCAAGAGGCAGATTCAGGAGTTGCTACAGGAAGGTCACATCCATCCAAGTTCATCACCCTGTGGGAGCCCGATCGTGTTGGTACAAAAGAAGGATGGGACTTGGACACTATGTATTAACTATCAGGTGCTGAAAAAGATCACTGTCTGGAATAGGTACCAGATCCCACGGATTGATGACCTCCTAGACCAACGGAAGGGGGGAAATATTTCAACAAGATCGATTTGAAGTCATGATATCACCAGGTACCAATTGAACCCTCTGATGTGTGGAAGACTGCCTTCAAAGCCAAGGAGGGCCTTTTCGAATGGTTAGTATTCCTTTCAGGTTGACGAATTCTCTTGCAACCTTCATGAGGCTAATGGATGACATCTTGCGGCCATTCACCAACTCATTTTTAGTGGTATACTTGGATGACATCCTAATCTTCAGCCAAAGTTGGGAAGAGCACCTCCACCACATCCGACAGGTTCTCCAAACACTGCAGCAACACAAGTTATGTGCCAATTTAGAGAAATGCACTTTTGGCATGACCCAGGTTCAGTATTTGGGATAAAGTATTGATGAACAGGGGGTGCATGTGGATCCAGCCAAGATCCAAGTCATTCAGGATTGGCCATCTCCAACCACTCTGATAGAGCTCTGTAGCTTTTTGGGTCTTGCCAACTTCTACCACAGGTTTGTGTTGGGATTTTCTCATATCACTTGGCTTTTAAGTCAAGTCACCAAGGGAGGAGCGAAAGAAAATTATTTTGGTCTGAATCTCAACAGCAGGCATTCACAAAGTTGAAACATCGCCTCTACTCAGCACCAATGCTTGCATTACCAGAATTGCAACAACCATTTGAGGTCGAGACAGATGCCTCTGACTATGATATTGGGGTAGTCCTTACTCAACATGGGCATCCAGTGGCATATCACAATGAGACACTTTCAGACACAGTCTGGAAGTATTCCACTTATGACAAAGAGATGTATTCCATTGTGCAAGCCTGCTAACAATGGAAGCATTACATTTTGGGGAAGGAAACGGTCATCCAAACAGACCACCAGCCCCTGCAGTTCATACAAATCCAAGGGAAATTGCAGAATGATCGCCATCAAAAGTGGTCCACATACCTATAACAATTCCATTTGAATATCAAGTATAAGAAGAGCAGCACCAATAATGTTGCAGATTGCCTCAGTCAACCACCGATCATAGTGTTAACCACCGTGCTCAACTCTTATGGGCACGAGACTTCTGATTGGCCACTTCTCTGCAAAAGTGACCCAGAATTGGGACACACATACCAAACACTCTTGGAGGGTCAACATGTTCCCGATTTTCACCTCCAGGATGCCCTATTATGCCACTTAGGTCACCTTTGTGTTCCTTCAAGCGAGCGTGCCAAGCTGATTTGGGAAGCACACTAAAGTCAGGTTGTTGGGCATTTCAGGGTCGAGAAAATAGTGGTAGTACTGCAGAAGTATTTCTATTGGCTGAATCTTCAACAGGATGTCGAGAAGTGCATCAGATCCTGCACTTCCTGTGTCATTTCCAAACTGACCATCAAGAAGCAAGGCCTCTATACCCTACTACCTCCCCCTAGTTGACCTTGGGAATCCATCTCCATGGATTACATGTTGGTCCTTCCTCCTACTAAGCATGGAAATGACTGTGTTTTTGTGGTCGTCAACAGGTTCTCGAAGATAGCCATTATGGCGACCTGTAAGAAGAATATCACAGCAGAATCCACTGCTAAACTCTTCTTTGAATGAGTGTGGGTACACTTGGGATCCCATAGTCTATCATCTCAGATCGAGACATCATGTTCCTCAGTACATTTTGGTCCAGTCTCTGGTCGATGCTGGACACCAAACTCACTAAGTCCATGACCTTCCATCCCCAAACTGATGGCCACACAGGGGTTGTCAATAGGATGATCATACATATTATGTGCATGTACAACTCAAAGCATCCATGCACATAGGATGAGAGTCTCCCCTATGTTCAGCACAGTTATAACCGGGCTCTCCACACCTCGACTGGCCATAGCCCATTTTAGGTGGGCTTGGGATTCCAGCCACTATGTCCCATTGATGTGGCCATGCCATTTGCAGCTACTTAGGTAGATTCAGCTCATGTCCAGCCCAAAACAAATAAGGAAAATAGATTCATTAAGCACATCCAGCAGATCTGGCAGTAGGTCCATGACATTCTGGAGAAATAAAATGCCAAGTACAAGCAATGGCATGATCAACATCAGGTGCCACACAAGTTTCAAGTGGGTGACAAAGTCTGGTTTCATTTGCAAAAGGAACACCTTACCAGAGCCTATCGGAAACTCAAACGACTCTGATATGATCCTTACACCATTACCAAGGTTGTGGGAGATAATGCATTTGAGCTCAACATTCCCCCATTCCTTGGCCTGCACCTGGTGTTCAATGTGGACCGCCTTTGGCCATACTTTCCACCATTACTAGACACATCCGACATTGCAGAACAGCTGACACCCATAGAGTTAAATCTAGATTGCATGGAAAAAGCTACAACTGATCCGATCATGGACACACAAATCAAGAACACTCTCCAGAAGAAGATCCAACTGTATCGAGTTGTCAAAGCACGCCAAGTCCTTCACCAGGGCAAGTGGCTCACTAGGGACCAAGTTCAGCAAAAGTTTCCTCATCTCATGGAGGAACTCAACGCAATGGGGACCATTGCTTCCTAAGGGGGGAGGAATGATCCAGGTGGATATTGGTGGCCACCCTCCAATTCCACTTGGACCCCCAACATTGTTTTTTTCAGTTTTTCAGTTTCCTTGATTGTAGCACAGTTTACTATTTTTAGCAGTTTTTCGGGTCCTGAACTTTCGGAGCCGTTTTAAGGCCCTAAACGATGTTTTTTGGGAAAAATGGGAGCAACAGGGGTCCATGGACTGATGTTTCTCATCCCAAAGTTGTATTCCTTAGATAGATCTTTCTAGCAAGGTATTGTGTGCATCAAATGGAGATCATATGCCAAAGTTATGACCCCGGGAAGTTGATGTACCAATTTACCCAAAACAGGGCCCACAGTTTGGCGCTTCATCTCCTAGGGTTAGGTTTTTGGATGTTTAAGGTTTTCCATTGTTTCTCAACAATAAATAGGCCTTCGAGCCTCATTGTAAGAGTTCAAAGGCATGTAGCCGCCACATCTCTTCTCAGAGATAAGCTACCATTGCCCTTGCTAGCTTATTTCCATTTCTGTTTGTAAGCATATTTTAGTATTTTACAGTAATGAAATGAAGTATTATTTATGTTGTGTCTTTGTATGTATGGTTATATCTGTAATTTGTTTCATTCCTATTTAAATCCGGATTAGAGGAAGATAATACTAGAGCATTTAGGGAAATCTAAAATAGGAATAGTTTTCGGCACTATGGAAAACAACCTTACCCAGCCTACTCGTTAACACTACTACATGTCAATCATCTATTTGCATGAGGACATGCAAAAATGTAAGTTGGGGAGTGATTTGGGCCATGGAATTGGTATGCTTCTTCCTTTTGTTTCTTTAGTTAATAACTAGTTTTTCAAGTTCTTTAAGTTTAGATTGTAATAATTTGGAAGTTATAAGTTCTAGAAAGAAGCTAATGACATCATGATATTCTACCTTTTCAATGAGTCAATTTGAATACTTAATACATCATTAATTCACAATTTGGGTTAATTTATGTACAGGAAATATTTGATGGATGATTGTTGTTCCCTAAAATTGTTGAAGAGAAACCAAGTTGTGGAAGAACCGTTGGGCTAATCATGACATGCTAATCAAGGATTTGTGCCTATGTGCATGGAACATTCAAAGAAAGGATACAATTTGTTATCTCAAAAATATGATGGAGATTTTATAGTTTAAATAAGCAATCCTAAGAATATTTTGATTCTCGAGATAGATTTACTATTCCAACATTAGAAATATGTTGTAATATATGAATGCAATTAAACTCGAGTAAAACAAGGGATTATTATGATAATTCTCACTGGCTGTAAAAGCTGACTAAATCGTAGACTGTCTTAAGGTTTTTACAGACCTTTTTGTAATTCACCTTTGATATCAATGAAAGCTCAGATGGTTCAGTTTTAATTCAGAGTATTGAATTTTCTCCAAGACAGTTAACTTCCAAATATTATGGGCCCAGTCCTAAAATGATCACTATCTTATTTGTATCATTATTTCTTTCTACTTTCAACTTGAATAATTTGTTGTTCGTTGTGTGAATTCTCATATTTACTATTCAGTTGTGTGAATGCTCAGATTTACTATTTAGTTGTGTGAATGTTCATATTTACTATTAAGTTGTGTGAATTCTCATATTTTACTATTCAGTCATGTGCATCTTCAGATTTACCTTTTAATTGAGTGAATTCTCATTTTCCATGTTTTACTATTAACATTTACGAGCAACGACAGAAGTTAGTGATTAGATAGAATTTCCTTTAAAAATCATTATACTTTAGTCTTAAGTTTCATAGTAGAGTAAGGATTGTTGGTTTTATAGAATTTAATACCTTTTAGGTAGATCTATCTCAATTTTTTTATCATAGTTATCATTTCCCGAAAATATAGTTAAGTTGTTTTATGATTTTTGCACAACGATTTATTCCTGCTTCTAGTTTGATAAGGTCAAGTATTTTCCTAAGAGAATCTTTTTGAATGTTCCTTCTTAGATTTTTCTTCATGTTATTCTTACATAGATCCTAGTAATTTAAGTATTATCCCTACACTGATTGCGCTGACAACCTTATAATAAAAAGACGAATCCCAGGTTGATAATCTAATGTACAGAGGATTAAGTTGATTCTTTATGAACAACTTAGTACCCAACACAAAAATTCATTGCATATAGTAGAAACTTTCCTTAAGATCATATGCATGTTATGAATCATCCCAAGCATGTTCATTTTGACCTTTCCAATGGTCCTCAACATGATTCCAGGAATCAACAAGGTACATCCAACTCACAAAAGAGAAGGAATCATAATGAAAGTGTGGAACCCTCCATGACCTAAAATATTCATAAAGTATCCACAAGAAGAAATGAAGCAACTGTTATAAATCATCAAATGGATGAGGCTCTTCCAAGAAATAACTTTAGAAGATCAAGATCACCTTATACCTCTAGGTATCAAAACAAGCTTTTTAGTTATTCTTTTTCATGCACAAACTCCAACCACAAAGCACAGGATTGTAGAACCTATGATATGGTTAGGTTTATAGGGTATGATCAAATACCTAGGCTCAAACATATGGATCAAATTAAAAACTAACCATATGGGTCATTTCCACTAATGTTGAAGCCCAATGTTGTATGTTACATATGTCACAATGAAGGACACACAACATGTGACTATAGACTCAACTTGAGATGGAACAAGAGAGAGGGACTCCCTATTAGCCCAAGAATCAATACTCTAGGATGGAGACTCAGGCAAAAACAACCAAGGTTAGATCTAATCCCTTGGTGAAGGCTTCTTCAAAATTATAATTGTTTGAATTGAAACTTAGAGAAGCAAGATTGTGTTGGAAAAATTATCATTTACAGGAAGGAGTACTGACATGAGAGCACCAGTGTGCTAATAGGATGAGATTCACAACAAGTTTCCATTTCCAAATTAGTGGTAGATTCTCCAAGTATGATTGAATTAAATTTTGAAGAAGAAAGAGTATGCAAGAAGAAATCCCACACATAAGGGGAGCATTTATTAGTAAGAGAAATTTTGATCCATCAGTATTGAGACACTTTATTTAAATAAGGGAACTTTGCAGGTGATTTTCTAATCACTTGAATGTGATATCTCAAATGTAAAAGAAGCAATGGGTTGATGACAATAAGTAATGAGAGTATGACTATAGTATGACAACAGTACAGGGATAGATGTTAGAAGAATCAAAGAAAATAATATTTGCAAGGAAAGATGTTTTCAAGGGAATATTCACGTAGAAGGATGCATGGTCCTAGGGGGAGGCTCTATCAAGGATTTTAGGAACAGTTTAAGAATCCCAAGAAGATACTACATCAAGTTCACGAGAAAGTCCGAGAACAGTTGGAGAATATAGGCAAGCACTTATAGGTGAAGAACGAGAGTAAGGTCTCAGGGGGTGACTCTAGTTATAAATAGGATTAGTTCCACACACAGTCATGGACGCATTGTTAGGAAACCATGTCCCTTTTCCATTAATGTCAAATGGGGATAGAATGTAGACATTGAAAAACATCAAAATATATTCGATGGGAAGAAATTGGAGGAGAGAATACATACACTGAAAAGGAATAAATTGGGGAAAGAATGCAAAGGAAGCCAATTAAGGAGAAAGCAGGATGGAAATAAACAAGTAAGAATCTTGTAGCCAGTTAAGGGGAGTCCCCAGTAGCATGTTAGGTGGAGTTTGGTCCATTTAAATCAATGACCATTAATGTTTGGTTATATTTCCATCAAGGACAAAGGTGGATATTATTGCATGTAATGTTGTCATTGATGTCAAAGGTGATGACTAAAGAAGCAGTATGATGGAATGATATCTTGCATGTCCTCTTCAATGGAAGTCAAGTAGGTTTGGAGTTTATTGAATTTTTTCAAATTTATGATATGTTAATTAATCTATGGATGTTATGGTTGGATACTCCTCTCTAAAATATTTCTAATGGTATATCACACTCTGAAAAAATTCCTCCCAGATGAGAAGTTATGGCCATTTGAATATTAGCATTAATAAAGGGAGTAAATTATGAAGTCAAAACCCAAACACCAAATTTGTTAATAAGCATGCATCTTATGGGAATATATAAGGTTCTATGGTTTAATCTACAATGGATAGTGATCCAACTTGCATGAACTTTAACGATGTTAAATTTCAAGCATGTTTTCCCAGATTAGACTGGTTTAGCGATCAAATGAAGAATTTAATGACAAAGGATGTGTTATTGTCTAAACTTTAATTAGGGTCGACCCTCCATACGAAGATAGTCCCATAGAAACACATGCTGACTATTGGTTAGATGACATGCAATTGACTAGGCCCTTCTACTTAGTTAATTGTGACGTGGAAATTTAGACACGTAGAAAAATTTGGTTGGTCAAAGTAGATGATGTGGCAACAAGGATGATGTGGCATAGTTCAATTGGTCAGAGGAGATGACATAGAATCAAATATGATGTGGCGATGACAGGAATTGACACATCAGTAGGATTATGTCAGTATAGTTATGTGGCACCCCTAGGGATTAACATGTGATAGGTACAAATGGAATTTTTTTACTAGGCGAACACTCGAAAATGTGTGACACATAGAACCCCTCACTGGCCACCACATGGCACCATGAAATCATGCTAAAATCATCATTCCAGTGACCATGGACTCTTATAGATAGGGTTGAATGGGATGGTCATATTACGAAAAAAGGTTTGAGCACTAGCCTCGACAAGGTCACATGGTTACGGTCATATGGTCAACATACCTTGAATTGGGAGCTCTAATATATGGACATGGTCACTTGGTTGTGTCACATCATGGAAGGGTTAAGTTGTATGGTATGTTGTCATATGGTCGGCGGTTACCTCTACACATCATGGAAGGGCTAATCCCTATGGTACGTTATCATTCGTTGATGATCATCCAAGTTAAAATTTTAACAAAGGTTATATTGTTGCACTAATCGACCCTAAGGTCGACCCTCATGAGACCTAGGTCCACATTAACAATATATATGTACCCATGTCATGACTCCAATCAAAAAAACCTTTGAACAACAACTAAAACATTTCATTCACAGTTCGAGCTTGAGCTTTTCATTTGCAATGGGTTGGTGAAGCCATTACGTAGTGGTTGGTTGATTCTTCAAGCCCTCAGAAGCCTGCCTTTTAATATACATGAAATGTGGTTTTGATACAGTGTGGTTTTGATGCAAGATTTATTTTTCCTCTCGAACCTTTGGTATATATGTGTGTGTTTGTGTATGTGTGTGTGGCTTTGGTTAACAACTCGTGGATCATCTCAGTTGCTTATATGGTTTGGTTTGTTCCTTAATTGTTGCAGGTTCCATTTTGTAGAATAGTTGGACATTTTGTAGAGCCCATAACATGCCATTATATATAATGCATCTAGATTGTTTCATTCTATTAAATGATTAATATTTATATACATTTATATAGTTTTATATGGTTTTTTAAGGTTTTTGGGATCATTTCAAAGTAAAATTGGATATCGAAAGCCTGATGATCAGTTTCCAATTGTGAACATTTCTGAAGGCATGAAAATTTCTGATGATGTATTTTTTATGTTCAGAATTATCATCATGTGTTTTTAGGGCTTATGATTAGGTTGTAATGAGTGTTGTGTAAATGGCCATAACAGGTTCCGAGAAAAGTTTTATATGACCAAATTGATGAACTGGCTATAACGGGGTATTGACAGGATATGACAAATTGATGGTAGCATTGTGACAATGGGTGGAGACCTATTTTGAAGAGCAGGAGGATCCAATTTGAAATATTATTAAAAGTGGTCCACACAAAGTTGAAGGAGGTGGGATTTTCCACTAAGGTTGGTGCCTCAATTAGGATTGTAACAACCCATAAAATAATACCAAGCTCATGGGACACATATTCCAAGTTAAATGTTGAGTAAAACATAGTGATGGGCATCATTGGTGATTAATTAATGGCTATGGAAATTGACAAATGCATTGGAAAATGAAAAGTGGCATTAATTGGCATTTATTTATGAAAATAAAGGAAAATAGGAGAAAAGGGAGATGAAAGATCACAGATTTGCATGAGAGGTAAAATGAAGGAAATAGAGGCCTCAATGAACAAATTTATTTTGAGGATTAGTTGCTAGCTTTTTGACAGTTTTTTTGGGTGGAGCTCTCTTCTATTCTCTCATTCTCTCATAATCTTACACACTTAGAGTATTCTTGGAGCATGATTGGAGCTCTTTAGTTTTCACTTGAATTTGGATAAAGAAGGCAAAGAAAAGGAAGGAAAGCACAAGGGAACAAGTGGATTAGTAGTTATAGATGGATTGATTTGCATGTAACAGTTTGCATGTGCGATTTCCTTGTTGATTTATGGATGCATGGTATATGCATGTGATTATTTGGTTATGTGTTGTGATTGGCATGGAGGATTTCCTTGATTGACAATGATTTTAGCCTTGCCTTGCCATTTCTTGGATAGCCATGGTGTTGTGGGATTTTCCACTTGATCATTTTTTGGTTGGCGCTCATAATTCCTTATGGTTGTGGGTTGGAACAAATGCTTCGGAAGCCCTAGAATAACTTGGGTTTAGTTACTAGTCCTAGAGCCTAGGTTGAGACAAACACTCTAGATTCCTTGGTGGGTTGAGTTACTAGTCCCTAGAGCAGGGTTGGACAAATGCTCTGGAGCCCTGGAAGGTTGTCGGTTGAGTTACTAGTTCCAAGAGCCCTGGATAACTTAGTTAGAGATCAATATGGTTGGTGTTAGTGATGTCTAGTCATGAGGTGGAATCATTGGTTGATGGTTGAGGTGGTTTTTCCTCTAAAATCCCTGTTTTGGTTGTGTTTGGTTTATTCCATGAGAACCCACATTCTTGCTTGGAATATGGCACGGGAGTGATTGGCTAAAAGAGAGATTTGGTTCAGCCCAATCTATGGTCGGGTGGTACATGGAAGTCCCTAACTTGGTTGGTATTTTTGTATGTTAATAAGAGTTATTTGTCTATTGTGATTCATGTATATTTGTAGTGATTATGTTGGTGATGTTATGGTTGGGTTTCCATGGTTTATATGTTGGTTATTTTCTGGTTATATGGTGTTTATATGATGTGTATCTTCTATGGATCTAGTCATAAATTTTTTAGCTATTGATCGTTTGATGAATGTATGGACCAATAAATGTTGTTACAGTTATGTGGAGAGGGAATAGGGCCTTTGCGGGGATTCTCAGATGAATATTAGACTTTTATGATCATATATGCATTCATGACCTGCAACTTACATGTTTTCCATGTGTTTGATGAAATGCATATATATTCTAGGCAGTCTAGGTCAATTTCTTCCTTCAAGCTTGAATGTTTATCCTTGTTGTTAATTCATTTATGATTTTGATAAGTCTCAAGCAGTTATAGGTGGTGATCTGGAGGTTGACCTAGAATTTTGGCTCATATCTTAAGATTGCACCCTCTAAAGTGGACAATTTGGGTCGCAACCACACTCAGGCAGTGTTGCATGTTCAAAGGCCTTCAACCACACCCAGGCCTTGTCATGCATGTGATTGGGGGTTAAGTTGTGAGAAATATAGCCCCAACTTAGGGTTTTGTCACCTGGGGTGGTGCTTTGGCCCTTGAGTATCCTATAGCCCTAAGGAATGTTGTGAGTTGTCATTCGGTGGTCAATTGTAGGCCCCACTTCCTTAATTGGAGCTAGGAGGCCGGGTCATGTCATAGTAGCTCTTCATCTCATGTTTACCCTGGCAAGCTAGTGAAATTGGGTAAATGTGTGAGGAGGAATTACAGATTGGTATCAGATATTCCAGGTTCAAACACTTGGACTGGATGGGTGGAATGTGTTTGTCATGCATGCATGTCATTTGTCAATGTGTTGTTATGCATGCATTATTATAGTCATTGTTACAGTTGTGTCATCATGTAGAGGTTGATGATGTTAACGTTGAGATGATTGATATGTTGATTTCATTATATATACATATGTTGTGCTAATCTGTATTGATTGTGGAAACAAGATAGCCTCCTGTGAACTTTGTTGAGGTATGTTTGATCATGTTTGTATTTGGTTTAGCTGACATGGCATGTTTGCAGGAAGAAGAAGATCAAGATGACTAGAAGAATGGTGGATTATTTTCCCTACAAATAAGATGAGTAGCATGGAGATGCTTACTCCACTGACATAGTAGATACATTGAGAAGTTTGAAAGTGGATATCATAATTTGTAAGGCCGATAATGATAGGATCATTCAGTCACATGAAAGACTTTCCAAAGCACAGGAAAATCAATCAAAAGTTAATGTAGTCATCCTTCAGAGTCTATCAAATTTGTAGAGACAAGGACCACTTAGGATCAGTCATGGATAAGAGGAAAGGACCAATGGGGCATATGGAAATACATCTCATTCAGGATATACATTTGATAGGGATGTGTTGTAGCAGCTACAAACACCCTAAAAAAAGTTTCCTTAGCTTTGTTTTGGAGCCTCCCTACCAACCATCCCCAGCAGCATTTCTTGTATTGTCAAGCATATAGGCTTCAGTTGTTTCTCAGTGTCTTTTCAGCATGTGCATGTCAGTTTGATTCACTCCCCTCATAGGTTGTCTTTCTGAACTTAGAGCATGTGCTGGCCAAGAAGCTCCCCCAAAAAATTGTGCAATTCTAGAGGGGAACCAGCCTTCCCTCCAAATATTGTGCAAATTAGTTGGCTAACCTGCTGAGATCAAGAATTGCGCAAATCAGTC
Organism: Pinus taeda; assembly: GCA_000404065.3. Taxonomy (NCBI): domain Eukaryota; kingdom Viridiplantae; phylum Streptophyta; class Pinopsida; order Pinales; family Pinaceae; genus Pinus; species Pinus taeda. The sequence goes on along the minus strand of APFE030331293.1, from coordinate 108,774 downwards.
TGTCAAGATTCCCTCGGAAAATTGCGCAATTTTGGAGGGGAACCATCCTTCCCTCCAGAAATTGCGCAAATCATCCTAGCAGCCTGTTGGGCTCTAGAATTGCACAAAGCAGTCAGGCAGTCTTCCTCCATAAAACTACACAATCTAACCCAACACTACTACTCATCCCAGAAATTGCGCAATTCTGGAAGGTAGTCACCTGTTGACCCCATAAATTGCACAATCCCTCTGAGACAGCTAGCCCATCTTAGCCTAGCCCAAAAATTGCGAAAATTTTCATCCCAGGATCGCACACCAATGAATGTGCCTTCAGGTTGACCAGTTCCCTCCAAGACTGAGAAAAACTCATTTCCATGCATGGGCTACTTTTCCCAAGGCAACATGCAAAGGCATCCCTAGATTTCGGGATCTATTTTTAGCAGCTAGAGGTTACATGCAATTCTCATTTTAGAAACCACTCAGCAAGTGTCGCTTTTCCTATATTTTTGGCATGCACGTCATAACCTCAATTATATCAAAACTTATGAACCAGACACTGCACATCTCATTCCTCACATTGCTCTTGCAACTCTGACATCCCACACCACATCTAGTAGCCATCGTCACATTCAGCTCAATTGTTTCGGGGTAAGCCCGCTTTGCATGTCTTGTGTTATGTTTCTATCTCTTTTTGTGTTTCGGCTTGTGTGAGTGATGTATGCTTGATTTCAATGAGTGTTTTTTTTCATTTCAATGTATGTTAGCTTGTAGAAGCATTGTTTCAATTTTCATTTACATCTCACTATTGTCGCATGCATGACATTGTTTTGCACTGACGATCGTCATTGCAGAAACTTGCTTCACACACATGCATTCTTTCTTGTTTTCTAAATACTAAACTTGTTGTTTTCATGCATGATCATTCACTCTTATTTACACTCAGTATCACCATGCATTTAGACTTCTCATGTTTTCAGTCACCCGTCGGCGGGTCTAGGCTGCCTTGGCCTGAATCTTGCCTTGCCCGGCTAGCATTACGCATTTATGGAAGTGAAGACTCTACCTTCCCTCCATAAAGGCCCAACATTAACCTCCAGGCTTGCATTGCATAATTCTTGGAGGCAATGCCTTGCTGGCCCCAGAAACTACACAATGCAGTTTGCTAGTTTGCATGCCACTACTCACTGAAATGGCGCATTACGTAGTTTCAGTCCTTAGTAGGCCTTTCTGGACTATGCATTGTGTAGTTCCAGCAGTCAGTTAGCCTCCTAACAGCCCAAACTGTACCTTGCGTAGCTTTGGAAGTCAGTCTACTAGCCTCTCAGTGAAAATTGTGCAATCTTCACAGACAGTCACACATGTATGTTGCATGTAAATCCTCCAGTTTTTTTTTGGTTTTCGACTGACATGTTTCTTGTCAAGAGTGGTTCTATGTCTCCACATATCACAAGTGTTTGTCTGCCTCTTAGTAGCATAGGTACAATGGCTTCTAGGAGAGCAGAGTCAAAGACACCATTAAGAGCACAACTGGGGATGTATTCGATCAAGTGTATATGAACTTGCCTATCTATTAAGACATCATGTTATTCATGGAAAATGATATCAAGATGAAATGGTAGTGGAATCATAGTGAGAAACACCATTAGCAGAAGTAGAATGTAGCAAACCTGCATGCAACAAATGCAAGAGGAAGGTTGTTGACAATATAGAGGTAGAGAAAAGTTGCAAGTTCAAGCAAATCCACTTGTGATGAAAGTAACTTTGGAGACTGAGGCTATGAGGTGATGACACGATGAGAGGATCATGCGAAGGCAAAGAGAGAAACAGAGAATAAGTTGTAGGTGCTGAAGAGGAAAGTCTAGGAAGAATAGGCGATGTACAAACGAGAGAAGGAGTTGCAACAGGAACAAGTACAGCAAGACGTGCAACATGCACAAACTGATGAAATTGCGCCCATACTAGCTGTAGATCCATTCAACAGCTGGCATGGAGCAGATAGGGTGAGTAGTGTTGTTGATCGTGTGCAAGGGTATTCAGGAGCATGGATGTCATTATGTGCACGCATACGATCCCACCCATTTGGCACACTCACTGAGGTGAAGACAAGAAGCAAATCCGACTAGAGCTGAACATGTATTTTGACAAGTTGATGCGCATGGTCACCAACACACACTCGGAGATTAGCATAGACACTATGCATCAGTATTTTGTTGGTCTAGCTGCACTCAAGACGATGATGCACATGTTATTAGATGAGTTGGACAAAGGAGCCATATAAGTGTACCCGGATGCAATGGAGGCAAGAGTTCGCTTCAGCAAGATGTCACCATTAAGTGCGCGAACACCATCATGGATGACCAAGCTTGGCATCATTTTGCCACTATCGATCATCACGAGGATGTCGAAGAGTTGGTATTACCACAACTATCTAAGTGTTAGTGAAAGTTTGCATGAATTACTCAAGACTATTTTGTCTCACATGGGTACATGTGCAGATTGTATGTAACGTCTTGTCAAGTGGAAGTTCAAGTGTCGATAGTTGAATGTAATAATCATAGAGCAGTTTAAGGGTCATGAGGGTAGGTGAACAGTCACAAAGGGGAATTTCAAGGGTCACCCCAACCTTTTCTATATACAGTACCTCATAAATCATTGTAGGGGCTTTTGGTCAGCCAAGCTTCTAATAGGAGTATCTTAGAGAAATCTTGGAGAGTAATGTAACGAACCTTGGCTTCTCCACTTTGTAGAGCTGGTATATCTCTTTGGAGGAGTATGCAATAGTGATTGTAACATTCCGCTATCAGAACTAGTGGTTGGTCATGGTTGTATTGTATGACTGGAACTTTCACTTCTTAATATAATAGAGCCAGCATGTTTCATGCATATGTTGTTATTGTATTTCAACTATCTTATTTACTCTAACAATATATGTATCTATTTACTTACGCATGTGTGCATAGACTCTTTCTGTATATGTATGTATGCATCTTACTGAAATGTGTTGTTGATTTAACCATCACTTTGGATTGTTAGCTTACATACTTTCCAGTTTGTGATGTATCTTTGCTCATGTTTTCCCTTCTTAGCCACGTGATTTCATAGGTTTCCAAGGGGTTCACTCACCTCACTCTCCATGTGTTAGAACCGTTCATGCACCTTCCTTGACTTGCATGTCACACCCTTTCTACCAACAAGGATATCTTACTTGCCTCTGCATGCAACCGCGGTCAAGGCGAGACCGTATGAACCATTGCTAGGACTCCTACACCAAACGATTTGAGGTCTAGTTGGGAATTCTTACTGGGGAGATCCCCTGACATGTCGGTGGGTCCAACACTGTTAACAGGATGACACAGTCAGAGATGGTAGGTTATTGGATACACCAAACAAGAGGGGTAATGACTGTGGGTTCTATTCTAGTTTTGGTTTAAAGAGATATCCATTAGGGGAATTTAAAGGTCTAAAATGGGCCTCCTAAGGAAATTATAAAATAATAGTGGAAATAATAAAATAAGATTAGATTACATCACCAAATTTTAGAGGGAAAAAAGAAAAAAACTATTTTTTCAAGTCGTATTTCAACTTATCTCCCTATGGCTTTACTCAAATTTCAATCTGAAACACTCGCTGGTGAAAAATTTGATTCCTCATCCAAGGAGTACCCATGTTGCATACTTTTGATGAAACCTACTACATGAAAAATGAGAAATACATGAAAAACGTGATTGCGGTCACGTTTTTCATGTATTTCTCATTTTTCATGTAGCAAGGTCAATCGAAAGTATGCAACATGGGTACTCCTTATATGAGGAATTAAATTTTTCATACAACTAGTACTCCCACTCAAAATTTGAGTAAAACCTTAGGGAGATAAGTTGAAAAAGTAGTTTTATTATTTTTTAATCTTTTTACTTGTTTACTCCAAAATTGATGAATCATCCCCCATGGTTGACATCATCATTTTGAATCGTATTGGTTCTTATAACGTTTATTTTGGTTGTACATTTTTCTTAGGAGGCCAGTTTTAGACCTCAAAATTCCCCTAATGATTGTCATCACTTCCACCATTTGTATAGGAGGAGTGAGAAGCAATACTTGCTAGAGGAGTTCAAGAAAGCAAAGTCTCCTACATTTGACGGAGAAATGAATAACTTACAAGATGCAGAAGCTTGGTTTCTTAGGATGAATAAGTTTTTCAAATTGCATGATTATTTAGAAAATATGAAAGCCAGGATAGCTACTTTTAGTCTTAAAGGAAAATTAGACATTTGGTGGGAAGATGTGAAGAATATCATAGGCATTCGAGAAGAGGATTTGACTTGGAGTGAGTTTGAGAGACTTTTCAGGAAGAAGTATCTATCTGAAAGATATTATGATGACAGGGAAAAGGATTTCTATGAGTTGAAGACGGGATATATGACCGATGAGGAGTATACTAACATATTTTTAGATTTGTTGAGATATGTGCCTTATCTTAATGAGGAGAAAGCAAAGATTTAGATATTCATCAATGGGTTGTCGGTGTAATTCAAAGACAGGATTGAGTTTGATGAGCCTAGAACACTGGAGGAAGCCACTAGAAATATGAAGCGTTGTTATGAGAAATTGAAGCGCAAGAATGAGTCTAATCAGGATTGGAAGGTTCATGAGAAGAATAAAGGAAAGTAGGCTAAGAAGAGAGGAAAATCTCAGGATACAAATGAAAAGGAGAACGTAGAACCGTACAATAAATTCAATGTAGTTGACAGAGGACATGGATTTCAGTCTTAGGAGTCAAACAAGGGTGATAGAAGGAATCCATTGCAATGTTGAACTTATGGCAAGGATCATTGCAGGAGAGATTGTCCATAATATTAGGGTGACAAACCGCAGATTTGCAGTGCTTAGGAAGCATAGACAGTTTGAAATGTTGAACAGAGTATTCCTCGGATTTATGCAGCATTGGATAATAGTATGGATGATCATCAAGCATCCATTATCGAGATGCAAGGTAAGCTTTGTGATCAAGTTGTTTCTATTTTGATTTACCCTAGATCTAACTATAGTTATATAAGTCCTAACCTGGTGGATAAGGGTTGCTTGAATAAAGAAGTGCATGCAGAGTCTTGGTTTGTGTAGTTGGCTACAAGTACTAAGAAAAGAGTTCATCCTTGCGTGAGATCTGGTGCATTTGAGTTGAATGGTATGTCTACATCAATGCATCTAAATTTGCTTCTATTGGGAGCATACAATATGATATTGGGTACTGATTGGTATGGTACATTCACAAGACTAAGGTAGATTGCTATGATAAGGCTGTTAAGTGTTTGGATGATGATGGAGAGAAGATAATCTTGCAGGGTAAGAATAAGCGTACATCATTGAAAATGGTTATGGCTATGCAAGAAAAGCGCAGTAGAAGGAAAGGATGTGTATTGTTTACAGTTTATATTTCTAGTGAAAAATGTAATGATGTTGAGGATGTTGAAGTCTTGAAGAGGTATCCAGTTTTGCAGAAATTTCAAGATGTATTTCTAGTAGAGATCTCATAGTTATTGCCTCATAGAGAAGTGGACTTTTCTATTGAGTTGATGTCAGGAGTAGCACCGGCATCGAAGGCACCTTGATGTTGAGCACTCTAGAGTTAGTGGAATTGAAGTTGCATTTGAAGGAAATGCTTGAAAAAGGTTACCTTAGGCCAAGTGTGTGACCTTGGGGTGCACCAATATTGTTTGTGAAGAAGAAGGACTTGTGTATTGACTACAGGTAGTTGAACAAGGTGATGATTAAGAATAGGTACCATTTTTAATGGATTGATGACTTGTTTGATCAGTTGAAGGGAGCAGCAGTCTTCTCGAAGATTGACTTGAGATCGGGATATCATCATGTACGCATCAAAGAAGAGGATATCTACAAGGCTGCTTTTCAAACCAGTTATGTGCATTATGAGTTTGGTGTGGTTACTTTTGGTTTGACTAATGCTCCAACTACCTTCATGTGTTTGATGAATAGCATGTTGCATCATTAGTTGGACAAGTTTGTCATAGTATTTATTGATGACATATTGATATATTATAAGAATGTGAAAGAGCATGCAGAACACTTAGCAATAGTGTTAAGATTTCTAAGAGAGTGTTAGCTCTATGCCAATCTTAGTAAGTGCACCTTCTTTTAGATAGCATTTCATTACTTGGGGCACATGGTTTCCAAGGAAGGTAATGCAGTTGACCCAAAAAAGATCATATCTCTCAAGGTGGGAAAATCCTAGGAATGTGGATGAGGTGAGGTCATTTATGGGATTAGCAGGTTATTACAAGAGGTTCATCATAAACTTCTCACATATTTTCTATCCTATTACATCATTGTAGAGAAAAGGAAACAAATTTGAATGGACAGAGGAATGTGCAGCTAGTTTTGAGCAATTAAAATGGTTGCTTACAAATGCTCTAGTCTTGAAGATTACAGATCAAGATAAAGAGTTTTTGTTATGTACATATGCTTGCAAGAGGGGACTTGGTGGAGTTCTGATGCAAAAATGACAATTGGTATGCTACGAGTCATGGAAATTTAATGAGCACAAGTAGAACTATGTGGCGTGTGATCTTAAGTTGAAATCTATCATTCATGCATTGAAGATGTGGAGACACTATGTTCTTGGCATGAGGTTCATCTTGATGAGTGATCACAGTGGGATGAGATAATTATTTGATCAACCTAATCAGCATGTCAAGTAATCTAGATGGTTGGCTACATTCAGTGATTTTGATTTCGAGATTAAGTACATTAAGGGTAAAGTGAATAGAGTTGTGGATGCTCTTAGCAAAAGAGTGCAGATAAATCACATTGCAACAGTGAGTTCATATGGGACAGACTTGCATGAGCGGATCTTGCATGTAGGGCAACAGGATGATAGGTACCAGAAACTTAAGCACGGGTTACAGCAGTAGGGTACAATTGATCAGGATTTTGATTATCATCTCACGGAAGATAGTTTGGTCAGATTTAGGGACATGATCTATGTGTTGGATAACGTGAGCTCAAGAAGCTTATCTTGAGGGGATTTCATGTTAAGTCATATTTAGATCACCCGGGATACCAGAAGACTTTGAAATTTGTGAAGAAGTTCTACTATTGGTCGAATCTAAAGAAAGAGTTGGTTGAGTATGTTGTGAGATGTTTGGATTGTCAACAAGTAAAAGCAAAGTGAAAGAATCTAGGTGGTTTATCGTTGTTGATTCTAATTCCAAAGTGGAAGTGGGATGTCATTTCCATGGACTTCATTACAGGTTTTCCAAGGACATGGAAGTAGCATGATTCTATTATGGTTGAGGTTCACAGGTTGACGAAGGTAGCTCATTTCATCGTAGTTAAGTCTACGAACTCAGCTAGTGACATAGCTCATATTTTCATCAGGTAGATAGTGAGGTGCATGGTATTCCTAAGAGATTTTATCTGACAAATATGCTAAGTTCACTTCCAGGTTGTGGTAAGAATTGTTTGCAGGTTTGGGGACAACATTAGCCTTTAGTACAACTTATCATCCACAAATAGATGGATAGAAAGAGAGGGTCAACAGGATTCTTGAGGACATGTTGAGGATGTATGTCATGCATCAGTAGTGGAAGTGGGAAGCGTACCTTCCACTAGTTGAGTTTGCTTATAAAAATGGGTATCAAGAATCTTTGAAGATGAGTCCATTTGAGGAAATTTATGGGTGGATTAGTAATACTCCTATCAACTGGAGTGATCCAATGAATAGGGTATTGCTTGGACCATATATGTTGGCAAAGATGGAATAGGAAGTGTGGATTATCAAGAAGAATCTAAAGTCATTATGGGACAGGAAGAAGATATATGAAAATCAACACAGTGTATTTAAGGAGTTTCAAGTTGGGGAGCACATGTACTTTCACATCAATCTCAAGAGGATCTCCTTGAGGATTGGATCATGTGCCAAGCTGGCAGCTTGGTATTGTGGGCCTTTCGAGATCCTTGAGAGGGTTGGACCAATGACCTACCAGCTTGTACTGCCTCTGACAGTGAAAGTTCATGTTCTCTTCCATGTGTCATTGCTTAAGAAGTATGTGAATATGTTGATCATGTGATTGATTGGTATGTATTGTAGGTGGAAGAAGAAGCAGAAATACATCCAGAACCTCAGTGCATTTTACAGTAAAATATGTTCATACTTTAGGGTCGAGCAATTGAGCAAGTTAAAGTGAAGTGGAAACACTTTGGGCCCGATGAAGTTACATGGGATATGGTTGATCAGATGCAAACTATATATCCTTCTCTATTCGTTGGTTGAGCGGATGTATTCTGATATATGATTTGATGTTATGTTTTGGTTATGTCTATATGTATACGCATATGTATGTAAATACTACATCGAGTTGTGTTATAAAGCTCAAATAAGCGGTATGGTTTTCATGGTATGATGGTCATGGTCTCAAAAGTATGATATGATGTAAATGTTGCATCGATTTTTCTTATAAAGCTCCATGGCAAGCATGTATTTTTCTAGTTTATAAGTATCATTGAACACCAAGGATGGTGTTCCCCCAAGGGGGAGGCATTTGTAACAGCCCTGGATTGATTTTCTTTATAAATAAAATAAGACCAAGGTCATGGGACACATATTCCAAGTTGAATGTTTGGTAAAACATAGTGATGGGTATCACTGGTAATTTTAGGAAAGGCAAAGTGGCATTAATTGTCATTTATTTATGAAGATAAAGGAAAATAGGAGAAAAAGGAGATGAAAGGTCACAAATTTGCATGAGAGGTAAATTGAAGGAAAATGGAGAAAATAGAGGCTTCAATGATAAAAAAAGGATTTTGAGGATGACTTTCTAGCTTTTTGATAGTTTTTTGGTGGATCTCTCTTATATTCTCTCATTCTCTCACACTCTTGCACACTTAGAGTATTCTTGGGGCATGCTTTGAGCTCTCTAGTTTTCACTTGGATTTGGAGAAATGAGACAAAGAAAAAGTAGGAAAGCGCAAGGGAACATGTAGATCAGCAGCGACAGCTAGATCTCTTTGCAAGTAACAGGTTGCATGTGTGATTTCCTTGTTGATTTATGGATACACGGTATATGCATGTGATTATTTGGTTATGTGTTGTCATTTTCATAGAGGATTTCTTGGATTGGCAGTGGTTTTAGCCTTGCCTTTCCATTTCCTAGATAGCCATGGTGTTGTTAGTTTTTCCACTTGATTTTTTTCTAGTTAGTGCTCATAATTCCTTATGACTGTGGGTTGGAAAAAATGCTCATCCCTGGAACAACTTGGGTTGAGTTACTAGTTCTAGATCCTAGGTTGGGACAAACACTTTAGATCCCTTGGTGGGTTTAGTTACTAGTCCATGGAGCCAAGTCAGACAAACTCTCTAGAGCCCTGGAAGGTAGTGGGTTGGGTTACTAGTTCCTCGAGCTCTGGACAGCTTGGGTAGAGACCGATCTGGTTGGTGCTAGTGATATCTGACCGTGAATTGGAACCAATCATTGAGGGTTGAGGTGGTTTGGCCTCTGGAAGCCCTGGTTTGGTTTTTTATGGTTTATTCCATGAGATCCCACATTCATGTTTAGAATATGGTGTGGCGGTGATTAGTTGTAAGAGAGATTTGGTTCAGCCAAATCTATGGTCAGGTGGTATGCGGAAGTTCCTAACTTGGTTGGTATTTTCATATGTTAATAAGAGTTATTATTCTATTTTGATTCAAGTATATTTGTAGTGATTATGTTGGTGATGTTATGGTTGGTGTTGAAGTTTGAAGTTGTCCACTTTTTGACAATCCTTTTGCCTTATTTTTCATCCTTTTCCATAATAATTTTGTTTCAGCCCCAAGCAAAAAGGGTCATCTTAGACATACTTAGGCATCCAAAAATCATCCATGATTTAGGATTTTTCATTTCTTTGTGAAATTTAATTTAAACATTCCTATAACTACCGAATCGTGGTCATTTTTTAGCTATCTCCATGTTTAGTTAGGTGTTAGTACACTAGAGGACGAATAAAAGGTACCAGCAGATGGTAAATTGTCAGCGTATCGATATCCACCTATCTTGATGTTCTGGAAAATTACATGGTTTCAGAGATTTTTAAGTCAAACCAGAAGTTAACTCTATTTATAACACTCCTACAATAAGTAGATTTTGAAGGCAGTTCATGGCAGGATCAAGCGAGCATGGAAATGATTGAGCAACCTTCAAAGTCGATGTATTTGATCAAATCCCTCGTGATTTTATCTTTCAATAGAAAATCATGAGAAGAATGACTTTCATCTTGATTTTACTTCTTAGTTGTTAGATTAGTATAGTTACCTCTCAACTTAGGACTCTTGAAACAGTTATTTAATAAAGGAGTATAAAAAGCCCTGAGGTGAGGCTAGAGATAGTAGTTATCATTGTTACTTGTTGCAATATCTTTGTATTGAAGACTTCTGCAATTAATAGCAAACACTTTGTTTATAGACCAATGTGTGGCTAAGTAATTTAATATTTGATTGTGTACTTGCACTCAATAGGACGGTCCCCTAGAGAGCTATAAGAGTAGAATAGCTTTTTATTATTTTTATTGCAATTTGTTTGATTATTAGCTTTATTTCACTATAATTTTTTGATGCGTTTTATTGATCAATTCTTAGTTTAATTTTTGTGTTTGCAACAAACAAAGTGCTCATAAAAATACAAAATATTTGATTTCACTATTTCATTTCATTCAGCACTTCCATTCCATAATTCAATTAATTTTGCTAAGTAATTTCATGAATGATAAATAGAGAGATTCTGAAGTACAATTGTTCACACTAGTAATCATTTAAAGTTACAATTCGATTCGATATTTTGTTGAAGAAGTCTAGTTTTGATTTATTTACTTTCTGGAAGTGGAATTAGAATTTCCTTTCTGCAATTAGAATTAAAATTTCCCTTCTGCAAGTATAATTATAATTTCCATTCTTGCAATAAGAATTAAAATTTCCTTTCTGTAATTAGAGTTAGAATTTCCATTCTAAGTTGTGATTTTGAATTCATAGATTAAAATTTTAGTTTAGTAATTAAAATTCTGATTCCATTTTGCTTAGAAGTAGTTCCAATGGAAATAAAATGTGTGTGGGAACATTTTGATTGAATCTAGCATTCATTCATATTTATATCAATTTCATCTTTTTAAAACCAAAAATAGAACTCCTAGCATATATTGTGCACATGCACCTCATAAGTACATGAACCTCGGTTGACAATTAATGAAGTAATTCAACATAAATTAAATTACCCAATAATTGGGTTGTGACTGTTTATATGTTGGATATTTTCTAGTTATATGATGTGTATCTTCTATGCCTCTTGTCATAAATTGTTTACCTATTGATCAATTGATGAATGTGTGGACTAATAAATGTTGTTATAGCTATGTAGAGAGGGAATGGGGCTTTCTCGATTTCTCTCATATGAATCTCAGCGTTTTATGATCATATGTGCATTCATGACATGTAGCTTACATGTTTTCCATTTGTTTGACGAAATGTATGTTATGTTCTAGGGAGTGCAGGTCAAGTTTTTCCTGCAAGTTTGAATGTTTAGCCTTGTTGTCAGGTCATTTATGATTATGAGAAGTCTCAAGCAGTTCTTGGCAGTTGTCTATGTTGAACAATTAACTAGTGTTGATCTTCACAATTGTATCTTGTCAAAAGAAAAATTATTATTAAATAAAATGACTTATTAAATCATGGGTTTCATGCATGGGTCAATGTTTTCTAGGTCAAAGCCTCCATTGAAGGCTTTTAGGTTTTGGCTTGAGTCATTAGAGTCATTGTCATTTTTATTAGACCCTTCTTGGGATTTTGTATCATGTAAAAAGAATTATTTTTTAGTAAAAAAGGTTATTTTCCACCTCCATACTAAGTTGACCCTATCCCCATGAAGTCATCCTACATTAGGGAAATTTGACGCAGCATAAAGGCTATATATAGAGAGGAAGTTCGAATTTTTTCGAGCATTCACTCAACAAGTTCGATCTTCAAGGAAGAGAGGCAGAAAAGAGAGTGAAGTAGCTGGAGAAGGACAAAATTTGTTGGGAAGACCTAATTTGAGTTTCTTGGCTATCTATCTCTCACACGTGAAAATTTTTTGGGCAGTTGTTGAGGCCAAAATTTTTTGTCTATTGCAGGCCTGAAATTATGTTGCTAAGGGTCAAAGTTCTGCTGTTGGGGGGCCGAAATTATGGATTGTTGTTTCTATTGGGGATTTGTTACATGGATAATTTGATATGGATCAACTATTGAAGGCAAGCTATGACTTGGTTGTTGGAGGAGGTCTTTGTCTAGGTCTAGGAGGTCTTGAAGATTCTCATCTTGATTTGAATCTACTGAAGGAAGATTTTGACTGGGTTTTCCCCTTATAGGGGTTTTCCCCTAGCTAAGTGCCTACATCTTGTGTCTCGTCTTCTTTTGGTCTTCATATACACATAATTTGGTAATTTCTTGATGAAAGATAAACTAGTACAGAAGTAAAAGAAGCCAACATAATTCACAAGTGATTATCAAGAAAGACGAATCAAACCCTAATTCCTATAAGCATTGATTTATCAACATGGTATCAGATCTAAGGTCGAAGAATGTTGAATATCACATTGTTGGCTTGGAAGGAAATATTACTTCCTCTATGGCAAACTACTTGAGGATGGGAACCAATATCATAAGAATTGTCAGAAGCTGGGAATTGAAAGAATCACCTACAATCTATCTAGGAAAGTCAAAAGTGAAGGATTCTTAACCACACTTACAGGTACTCTTGATGATGACAACACATGGATCAGTGGATCCTCAAGACATATGATGGGAGAAAGTCAAAAACTTCATCCTCTATCAACGAAACCATCATCAAATGTAGTGGATCTAGGAGAAAACAACAGTTGTGCAGTCAAGGGCCTTGGATTTACATCACTAAATACAAAAAATGGAGCAAAGCTACACCTCAACAACATACTCTATGTTCCAGGTTTGAAAAATAATTTACTTTCCATTTCTTGTCTAGAAGATAAAAGAGGTAGGGTTTCCTTTATAGATGGTAAAGTTTTGGTTTGGGGAAAGGATTCAAGTATTAAAAAGGAAAAAGTAATTGGAGTGCGTGAAGGAAGGCTATATAAATCCAAAATGCCATCTCTTCAAGCCCTAGTTCACATGGATATAAATCTGTTGATGGTGATGGACCCACCAACATGTCAAGAGATCTCCCTGATAAGAAGTCCCAACTAGACCTCAGACCGTTTGGTGTGGGAGTCCCAGCAGTGGGTCGTACGGTATCACCTTGACCGTAGTTGCGCATAGAGGCAAGTAATATGTCCCTATTGGTAACAAGGGTGTGACATATGCAACAAGTCAAAGAAGGTGCATGAGCGGTTCTAACACACGGAGGGTGAGGTGAGTGCGCCCCTTGGAAACCTATGAAAGCACGTAGTTAATAAGGGAACACAGTTGAAAAGATGCATCACAACATGGAAGGAAATTAAGCTAGAAATCCAAAGTGATGGTTAAACCAACAACATATTTCAATAAGATTCATACATAAATATACAAAAAATAGCTACACATGCATGCATAAGAAAACAGATACATATATCATTTAGAGTAAGAAAAGATAGCTAAAATACAATATGACATATACATGAAACGTGTTGGCTCTGTTATATTAAGAAGTGAAAGTTCCAGTCATACAATACAACCATGACCAACCACTAGTTCTGACATTGGAACGTTATAGTCACTGTTGTCTTCTCCTCCAAAGAGATATACTAGCTCTTCACAGTGGAGAAGCCAAGGCTCGTTACAATACTCTCTAAGCTTTCTCTAAGATACTCCTATCAGAAGCTTGGCTGACCAAAAGCCTATATAATGAGTTATGACAAACTATATATAGCAAAAGGGTTGGGTGGCCCTTTAAATTCCCTTTTGTGACTGTTCATCTATCCTCGTGACTCTTCATCCACTCTATGATTGTTACATCCAACTATCGACACTTGAACTTCCACTTGACAAGACATTACATGCAATCTGCACATGTACCCATTTGAGACAAAATAGGCTTGAGCAAGCGATGCAAGACATCACTATGACTCGGACAACTGTGGGAAGTCCAACTCTTTGACATCCTCACAGTGGTCGATAGTAGTGAACTGATGCCAAGCTCAGTAGTCTGTGATGGTGTCCATGTACTCTATGGTAACATATTTCTGGAACCGAACTCTTGCCTCTGTAGAATCCAGGTACACTGCTTTATCTCCTCTGTCCAACTTGTTTGATAACATGCACATCATTGTCTTGAGTGCGGCCGGACCAATGACATACTGATGCATGGTGTCTGCACTGATCACCAATTCTAGACTGGTGGCTATGCATATCAACTCATCAAAGTATGAGTCAAGCTCTAGTCGGGCTTGTGCCTTTTTCATTGCCTCGACGAGTGTCCCGATAGATGGGATCGCATGTGCGTGCACAACAACATCCATACTCTTGAATACCCGTGCATGGGAAGCCTACAAACTTGTTATGAGTTGTCGGAGATCTTCATAGTTCCGGATCTGACTCCAGATGTGTGCCTTCATCTCGACCGCTATGGGCTTCATCATCTTCTGAAAGTGGAACGGAGCTCCCTTGTATCTCATTGTCCATGTTTGCATGTAGTCAATAGCAGCATGTACGTTTGAAAAGATATGTTCTCTCTTGGCACATCCTTGTTGCCAACTGTTGAGATGGACAACTACCTTATGCATGGTACCAAACTTGGAATACAACACCCGCATGACTACTTCAAGGGACAAAGCTTCATCCAGTATTTCCTTCTTCAACTATGCTTAGGCTGACGTTGTAACTAGTTCTCCTCCTTGCTTAGTCATCTGTAGCTCCTTTGCCATTCACTCATTCTCAGTTATCAAGAAGTGAACACTAGAGCGAGTGGCTTTGGCATATGCTCTGGTAGCATCGGCCAATGCTAATGGATTCTTACGCAAGTCATACATGATCACTCATTCCTCAAATTGTGCAAGAGATGTGTTGTCTTCCGAAGTAGACACTCTGTGAGATTGCACAACTCTAGGTTGCAACTCGTCGAATGATATGTTGTACATATCTCCTTCTGGATTGTCTCCAAGGATCTTAGTGTCTCCTTGGTCACTTAGGACTTGCTTCGCTTTTGGATCCGGTGAAGCTGGTGGGTCGACCTCTTGGTGGTAAGGCATGAGGTTGATGTCCTTCTCTAACTCTTGCTGCTCCATATCTATATCCATTTGTTCAAGTGCTTGTTCTATCTCTTGAGCGAAGTCATGCTCCTGCGACTTCTCACCTTGTCTACTTGGTGCCAGTTGTCCTGATGAGTCTACTACCTATAGGGGCGCAGTTTCATCTATTTGTACATGTTGCACCCCCTTCTGTACATGTTCCTATTGTGCTTCCTTCTCCTATCTTTTCAACTCCTGTTCCTTCCGGAGTTTCTCCTTCAACTCATGCAACTCCTTCTTTGTTTCCTCTATTCTCAGTTTTTCTCTCTGCCTTTGTGCGTTCCTCTTATCGTATTGTTGCCTCTTCACCTCTATTGCCAAAGCTTCTTTCTGCATAAGTGGGTATGCTCTAAACTTGCAGCTTTTTTATGCCTCCATGTTGTCGACAATATTTCTCTTTCCTTTATCACGCGCTGGTATGTTTTCCTTTGCTATTGGTGCTCTCCTAGACACTACTTCATGCTACTTCGTTAACCATTCACAGCAATGCCAACTGGTTCATTGGGCCTGAAGAAGTTGTAACAATATCTCTATGGGTCTTCCTCTACCCAATGGTATGCCCCATGGATCCACTGAAACTATACTATTGTGCAGTGATCTTTCAAAATACAATGCAGGTCATACGGATTGAAGCTTCGGACATCTAAAGGATATTTCTTGATCTCCTTTGTTTCGATAGCTACATGTTTGAGGTTTTGTATCTCGTAAAACCCGATCTGCAATGGAAGATTGGGCCATGGTGCCTTCTTCTTCTAGTGTAGCCTAGCTGACATTCCTGTCGAGATGTGATATGATACTTCCTGCATGATGAACTTGTCCTTGGAAAACTTAGGTAAAACATGCGGAGGCTTCTCCACGTTGTACATACGTATGAAGGTGCCAAGTGGTGAGGCATACCAATCCACAATATCGATTAGTGCCTCCATTGTTGCCTTCAACATGCAAGGTGGATCTTGCTCAAATTTCATCTTGTGCATCAGGGTGAAAACATGATCTGACATCTGTGTGATAACTCCTCTGAAGCTGCATTCGGAAAAATTTTACAATAAGTATTTACAGAGGATTTTACCGATGTCCATGCCCGATTCATGCCAGGAAACTACTGACGGCCACAAATTGTATCCAAGATGTATGCGGACATGTAGATTTCTACTTTCTGACCTTTGGGCAGCTTTCAAACTCATGTTATCTATTCCTTCAACCTGTGAGCCAACATGTCGAACGAGTTGCATGCTTTGCCTTCGCTAGCTAGTTGGTCCAACGTGATCACCCAACTCTACGGGAAGGTCTCCATGCTCTCTTGGCCATACAAGCGACATGAAAAGGTGACCAAGTATTGGTATGCCTTCTGCAGTATCTTTGTCTTCTAGTTCTAGTTGGGTGTCATCCTGAATTTGATTAGCTCCTTTACCCAGTTCTTCATGATATCCCTCGAGTTGGCATTGCTGCTAGGTAGGCTAAAAGGTGTCTCCATGGTGATCACTGGCTTTGATAAGTGATACATATGCTAATAATCTTGTGCCCTGAAGGTAGAAATATCCATCCCACTAACACTGCTCAATGTCATCATCTCGAGATTAGTGTGCAAGACGATCCAATGTATCATGTCCACGCATGGGAACATGGGATACCTGCATTCAATCTAGTACAAGTCAAACATGTGAATGTTCACATAAACTTGGCAGTCTTCAAGACCTTACCCAAATGTGCTTGAGAATGCATCATTTACCTCTTGCCATTTCATCTTGATGTCTTTGTCTACAATCAGCTTAGTGTCTTCATAGATCAGCAAACTTGTAGACACTCGCTCAACTGTTGCTCCAATTGCACTTCCATCGGTGTCCTTTGATCTTGCTCTCTTTGAGGCCATTGATCCTGAACTATTGAGTGATAGATGAACACCTGCTATATCTGGAGACATGGTAACATGCCTGGAAAGAAATATGTCAGCTAAAACCAAAGCAAACTTGAGGGATGACATGCTACATACATGGGGATTAATTGGCAAGGATTGTGCAATTTTCATTGGGAGGCCGAGAGACTGGTTGTTGGAACTGTGCAAAAGGCAGTTCAGACTGTCTGGAGGCTGGCTGGCTGCTAGAATTATGCAATTCACAATCCAAACTAGCCTGTTGGGTGCTGGGATTGCGCAATGCACAATTCCAGCTGGAAAGTGATGTAGGCCCAGGGACTGCATTGCTCACTTTTCTGGGCCAACAATCACTGCCTCTCAGAATTACTCAAGGAAAGACTGGAGGATAGTCACTAGCCAAAAAT
Organism: Pinus taeda; assembly: GCA_000404065.3. Taxonomy (NCBI): domain Eukaryota; kingdom Viridiplantae; phylum Streptophyta; class Pinopsida; order Pinales; family Pinaceae; genus Pinus; species Pinus taeda. Next base: position 91,263 of record APFE030331293.1, on the reverse strand, counting down.
GTGCATTTTCTGGGAGGAAGGCAGAGCCTTCCCTCTAAGAATTGTGCAATGTTGTCTTGGTGAGGCAGAGTCTGGGCCAATATTGCCCAAACCCGCCAACGGGAAACTGAAAGAAAATGATGATGTGAATGCATGGAAATATTGAGTGTAGGTAGAGGTGAATGATCATGCATGCAAAAAATGAATGCAAGATTCAGAAAATGGAACAACATGCATGTGTGTGAGACGAGTCAGCGAATCGACAACCGTTCGTGCAAAACAGTGGCATGCATGCGACAACAGTGAGATGTTAACAAAACCTGAAATAGTGCTAGTACAAGATAATATGCATGTAAACAACAGCAAGCATTCATAGAAATCAAGTAGATAACACTCACACAAGCCAAAACACAAAAAGCGACAGAAATGCTGGAAAAGACAAGTTAAGCGGACTTACCCGTAAATAGCTAAGCTAGATGTGTCAAAGACTCCTAGATGTGTTGTGAGATGTCAGAGCTCCAAGATTAAGAATGAGATCTAAAGCATCGAATAAATAAGTTTGAGGCTCATGACGCGCATGCCACAAATCTAGGAAAAAGTGACACTTGTAGGAAAGTTTCTAAAACGATCTTTGCATGTAACCTCCAGCTGCTAAAAATAGCTCCCTAAAATCTAGGGATTCTTTTTGCATGTTTCTTTTTTCTATTTCTAGAAAAAGAAGCCCATGCATACCAGTCAAGTTTTCTCGGTCCCGGGTGGAATCGGTCAACCTAAAGATACATGCAACAGCCTCCTTGCCTGAGGGAGAAATTTGCGCAAATTTTGGGAGGAAGCTAGGCTGGCTACCCAGAGGGATTGCACAATTTCTAGGAGGAGCAGCTGACTGCTGCCCAAAATTTCACAATTGTTGGGTTTTGCAACCTTGCTGGGGCAGATTGCATAGTTTTCACTGCGAAGGTTGACTAATAGGAGTGCACAGTTTCTGAGCCCAGCAAGCTATCAGTAAGATTTGTGCAATTTCTAGAGGGAAGGTTGGTTCCCCTCCAGAATTGCACAATTTCTTGAGGGATCTGCTCATCCAATAGCTGGACCAAGTCCAGAGAAACAACCTATGAGGGGAGTGAAGCAAGCTATCATGCATAGGTTGGAAAGCTGGTAGAAAACCATTAAAGCTTATGTACTTGACAATGCAAGACATGCTACTGAGGATGGTCGGTAGGGAGGCTCCAAAACGAAGCTATGGAAAAATTTTGGAGGGTGGTTGTAGCCGCTACAACACTTGGCGACACACTGGTAGAAATTTGGCCCTCTGAATGGACCGTATTCGTGAAAAGAAAGTCTAGCACCTCCGAAAGTATTATTCAGTTCTTTGTTCATCTTGATTTCCACAATTTCTTGATTGTAAGATGTAGCATCTACCAAGCTCTTGATCAATTGAAACACATTCCAAGCCAAGCCAACACAATTGTTTCGATTGGGTATGAGGGGTATATTGGTGCACAAGAAATATAGTCGTCAGAGTCTTAGTTTCATCTATGGTGTTGCTTTGCTGCTAGCAGGCCTCGACAGTACCCCGGTGGAGTCACGCAAGAACACAAGCATTGCTCTGCTGCCAGAGAGCTTGGTCAGTACCCCGACGAAGTTACTTGCATCACCTCTCTGCACATGAAGCCTTTCTCTTCTTTAGCCTTATTCATTTTTCATTTTTTCGAAATTTTTCACTTTTCATTTTTTCAAAACTTTTCATAATTGTGCATGGCACTTATTCATTTTAGAGGTGGAAGAGGGATCCCGACTTACTGAAAGTAGAGAAGGTTTTTCCTTCAAAGGAGTAGTTTATATATACCTCTGATGTTCTTGTTAAGGTTTTCCCCCCTCACCTTACTCTACTTAACTGAGATGACAAGGGTTAACCCAAAAACAACCGACTAGAGTAGGTGACACTAGTTAGCGCACAAGCATTGTGTTTTGACCAAGGTTCACTTCGAATAGTACATATTTTCCATTGGCGTATCATGGACTGAAGATAAAAAGTTCTTCATACAGAGGTAGGATGATAGATAACCAAGTATTGATAACTTCACAAGTCCTCTTGTACTTTACCCATCTTGTTCAAGTGTCACACATGGTTTCATGCATAACTAACCTACGAATGCAAAACAAGAAAACAAACACAAGACAAAGAAAAAGCATAAGTAAATGTGAAAGCAAAGAAGATAAGAAAACAAGCAAACAAACAAAAAAACATGTGAGGTAAGTAAGAAAACAAGCATGCAAGCAATAAACCAAAAACAAACAGTACTCCTACTCCTAAGCTAATGGTGCAAATGCCTAATCATGTGAAGTGATACTTCCAATGCAGCCACCAGTGCATTGGTCAACCCATGTTGGTGAAGGTATTGTTCGTGAGAAACACAGTTGTGAAAACCAACAAACATGAAAGATATAACAATGAAGACAAACACATTCCAAGTTTAAATGTGTCCATAGAAAATAAGTGAGTGCAGGTGCATGACATCCAATCCGTGGACTTATCACAGTGTTGTGTGACACTACATGCAACTGTTACGCATACACATCTTCATACTCTTGACTATGACATGCAAGCAAATGAAAGAAACAAAGACAACTTGCATTGTACACATGTTCTTTCTATGTAATATTCCTCCAATGCATGAGCAATGGGATCATGTAGTTCGAGTGGAGGAAGTATGATCTGTGTGTGAGGTTGATCTTCAATGCATACAAATGAGTGATGAGGAGCCTTGAGCGTTTCAACAATTTCCTGATCGGAAGTGAGACCAGCCTCAAGATAGTGAGGGCCTAACATAACCATCATCTCGAGTTGAAGTGCCTCGATGGTCTGGGGGGTTTCGACTTCATCGACTGATAGATCATCATAAACAAGTGGCTTCAAAAAATCAACTATGATAGAATAATCATCGTGAATGAATAAGGGAGTAAATAGATCACGAAAGTTATTATCAGCAAAATCGATGATTTCATTGGAATCCTCATGATCTGATGAATCAAATAGAGGGGTAGATGAGAAGCAGAGAAATTCACACTATATGTTTCTAGAAAAAGCAGACGAAAAGTCAAGTGGATTTTCAGTGAATAATTTATCCTCTCCATTATCAGATGACGGGCTGACATCCGGTGTGTCCTGCAAGTGATCAACAATGGGTGCATTAGGTGGAGATACACATGTGAAATCATGGATGACAGGATCACCAAAGATGTCAAGAAAGAACAAAGGAGCCTCAAACAAAACAGATTCATCCTTCGCCGAGGATTGATGCTTAAGCTCCCATTCATACTCTTCATGGATGATAGCATAGGTTGGTTGTGAAACACGAACTCCATCGATGGCTTGATCGTCGTACACAACAAGTGTAGAGTCCAAAATGGAAGAACACACGACAGCGCAATCCAGAGGATTAGTAGAACACGAATACAGAGGTTGAGGTAAAACAGTCATGTGACAACCCACAAGCTTCACAACCAAATCTACGCGAAAATTGAGAGAAGTGATGTTGGGAGTATGTGACAGTTGAATAGATGTGTCTGCATGCTCTTCCACATCACTCTGCGATGGTGGAGTTATTTCATGAGGGGATGACAGACAGTCACTTATGACAGTGACCATGTCTGTCTATGATTGCACAGCTCCATCACCGAAGTATGTTGAGTGGGACTTGGGCTCACACTTATTCTTGGGATTGACTAATTTGTTAAGACAGTATTCGAATCTATCCAAAAGTTATGGAAATTTCATTTGGATTTTCCAAGCTTCAAACTGCAAATCATGGAAGTGCTGCCAAAAATCCATAGGCAATTCATGCAAGGCCTTTCGTTGTTGTAACAGTTTTTGGTTAAGAGGTTCTAGATCAAAATGATGGAAAGTATATTCAATGATATCACAAAACTACTCAAGTGAGTGCACGGTGTTAACAGGAAGACTGCACCACCACCATTGTGGGGATTCACAAATTGTGTATGCAAGTAGCAGGCTGGCCTGTTCATCAAAATATTCATCTACCTTGTCAAGCATGGCAAAGAAGTCTTATAAGAACATAGGCTAGGACACTTCATCTTCACCATCATACATGAATTCGGAAAAGAGATCAAAAAATTCCCTTGTGATGTCGATAGGTTTGACATGTGAAAAACATCGTGGAGGGGTGAGTGCAATAGAATCCATGATAGATGTGCAAAGATCCCAAATAGGATGAGAGGGAAAATTTTGTCATCTGGCCCTCCTTCTAGCACCAGAAATATTGACGGTGTTGGACTCGCCAACATGTCAAGGGATCTCCATAGTAAGAAGTCCCAACTAGACCTCAGACCGTTTGGTGTAGGAGTCCCAGCAGTGTGTCATATAGTATCGCCTTGACCGTAGTTGCAAACAGAGTCAAGTAAGATGTACCTGTTGGTAGCAAGGGTGTGACATATGCAACAAGTCAAAGAAGGTGTATGAGCAGTTCTAACACACAGAGGGTGAGGTGAGTGCACCCCTTGGAAACTTGTGAAAGCACAGAGTTAAGAAGGGAACACACAAGCAAAGATGCATCACAACATTGAAGGCAAGTAAGCTAGCAATCCAAAGTGATGGTTAAACCAACAACACATTTCAGTAAGATTCATACATACATATACAGAAAATAGCTACACATGCATGCGTAAGAAAACAAATACATATATCATTTAGAGTAAACAAGATAGTTGAAATACAACACGACATATGCATGAAACACATTGGCTTTGTTATATTAAGAAGTGAAAGTTATAGACATACAATAAAACCATGACCAACCACTAGTTCTGACAGCGGAACATTATAGTCACTGTTGCCTACTCCTCCGAAGAGATATGCTAGCTCTGCATAGTGGAGAAGCCAAGGTGCGTTACAATACTCTCCAATATTTCTCTAAGATACTCCTATCGAAAGCTTGGCTGACCAAAAGCCTATACAAGGAGTTATGAGGGACTATACAGAGCAAAGGGTGGGGTGGCCCTTGACATTCCCCTTTGTGATTGTTCATCTATCATCATGACTCTTCATCTATCCTTTATGATTTGGTTGCATTTGATTTTCAGTTTTGTTTTTGTCTCATGCATTGCTATTCCACTTTGTTATGGTTTCATATTGTTATTGGATTTTCATGGTTTTCTTCTTGGTTGCTTTTGGTTCTTGCCTTTAATGTTTTGAGGGATTTGGGAATTGTTTGTGAAGGAGGAAGTTAATGGAGCTCAGGGAGAGTTGTGTGGTACCCAATAGGTAATGTAGGTGTTAGCTTTGCTACATTTTGCGACATTTGTTGGATTAAAAACAGGTTGGGCAGTGCTGGTTTTGGTCGCAAAGGCTTCTTAGCAGTTTTTCCCTCTTCTCCTTTATTTCCCTTTTCTCCATAAAACCCCTCTACCCCTGTTTTACACCTGCATTTAGTGTAAAAGCCGTGTTCTGTTAGTCCCCGGTGCTGGGTTTAAAGGTTATAAAACCCCAATGACGTGACCCAGCACCACAACCCGCAGCTCTCCTTGTCACATCAGTCCTACCCAACATGCACTTTTAACCTCCATCGTCCGATGATCCCTGCCAGTGATCGGAGCCCATTCGCCTCCCTACTCCCATAACATGCCCGCACTTTAACCCGCAAGGAAAGTGGTTTGCCGCCCGTCATATCCGCCATGTGTCAGCCGTCTATTCATATCACACCCTCATTTACGGATACCACCTACCTCCCATAAAACCACTTACCGCCCACATGTATGTCCTCTGCCCATTAACGCCCGCACACCTTTCTCGTGCGATGACTGTTGGATTCACTATGCCCTGATCCGACGGCTCACATTTGTCCTCATCCATGTTCCCCGATAGCTCCCTCCAATTCAATCTCCGTCGTCCATTTCTATGATCCAACAGCCAATTTCCCTTCCACATCCTTCTCGACTATTCACATCCATAACCATTCTGCACTCCCGAAGGATGAAGTGATCAGCCACCAAGTACTTTGCACAGTTACTATTTCAACAACCGCTTTCAAGGAGCAGAATGGCCAAAGAACAAAAGGACATTCCTCAAGCAGTTCACAACATTTATAAATTATGGATCATTCTTCCATAGGACATTCTACCTGCTCAGGAGGGACAGCAAAGTACCGGAAAATTTCAAATGTATTTATTAAAGTAGCAGATTGTAGCAGAGATTCATCTCAGATAGTTAATATGGTTGGTGGTCCATTATGACCCCTCCACGCATAGGATAGTAGATCATTTTGTAGACAAACTCTATATATACCAAGAAGAGAGATGTAGTCTGGGATGATGGTTGATGGTTTTGGTTTTGATGTAAGATTCAACTTCTAGAGATTGTAACTACTGTGATACTTGCAGCATCTGGTCTTCATTTTCAACTAATACAAGCTTCTTTTGCTATTAATTGCTCACTTTCCACTTCTTCTTTGTTCTACGTTGTGCCTATTATGCATTTATTCATGTGCTCTTGATATTTAGCATTAGAAGGGCTGTCATCCCACCTCTGTGTTAGAATCTTGTATGTATTATTGAATGTGTTATGCAGGTTTCTTTTTGCTTAATGCCAGAGAATTGTCATCATGTCTGTGTATTAAGAAATAGATTTGCATACCTCTTTACTGATTGTAGCCAGCCATCACATGGTCTTGTGCATCTGCTAGTGTGGTCAGTATTCTCCATATTCACTTTATCCTCAAACTGTGAGTAATTGGTGGTCTAAAGCCTTGTAGTCTGGGGGTGTTCACCCATGTCTGGAGTTAAGCATAGTAGAAGTGGTTATCTGGCTTGAATATGCATCAGACCTCCCATTCATCCATTTCCAACATTTTGTTGAGTTTGTAATGTTCCCGAGCATCTCTGAGATACAACCTAGGAGAGTTTCTTGGGTGATAACATTAATTAGCGTCGTTGTTGGGGAGAGGAAATTGAAGCTCAGCTTCCCTAGGAAACGACACAGTTCTAGATTTTGATGACAGACAAAGTCTGGACACATTGTTGGTTGTAATCATCTGTCTGGCGACTCTACTAGGGAAGACCAACCTTTGGCGACTCCACATTGCGGTTATGGCTCAGTTTGTGAGACATACCTGGAGAAATCCTAAGAAATCACCAGCTGAATCAGTGCCTGACCCTGAGAAGATTATCAAGTTGAAGAAAACATCACAGAAAGGAGCATCAAGATCAGGTAAGCCTAAGAAATCTCATGCGTCTCTGAAAGATAAATTCATTGCTAAAGATATACAGTTGGAAGATTTAGAGCCCAGCACTGTTAATAAGGAAATTCCTTCAAAGATCGATATAGCTCCTTGTACAATTAGTTTCCCTTTGGATCTCAGTCCAAAGATTGCATCCCATATAGTCCATCATATTCCTTTGTCTCTGTCATCCATTTCATTGTTCCCCACTATTCAATCTACCAGTAGCATCCTTCCACATACCCGAGCTATGGCAGGCCAGCAAGCACCTACGAGGATGGAAAGGATTGTTGCTGCTAGGTATGGACCCTTGGTTCTGCCTGTTCCTCTAAATGCTATGCCCGCAAGAGAATACCAAAAATACATGCCTAAGTTCACTGGTACAGATGGGGTGACTACTGAAGAACACCTAGAAGCTTTCTATAGTTATGCTGATAACTTAGACATTAGTGAAATGATGTGTGGATGAGAGTTTTTGTCCAGAGCCTCGATGGAGAGGCTAGAAAATTGTTCAGAGAATTGACTCCTAGATCTATTGTTGATATTAAAGCCTTAGATGATGCATTTTTAAAGCAATGGGAAGATAAAAAGGACTTGTTGTATTACCATACTGAGTTTGGTAACCTAAAGAGGGAAAATGGGGAACCTTTTCCTGATTTTAATAAGAGATTTAATCGTATGTATAGTAAGATACCAGCTGAGGTAAAGATGAATCCTACCTCAGCCAAACTCACTTATGCAAATGCTTTTGACTCTGATTTCTTCTTATTATTGAGAGAAAGAAGATGTGCTACTCTGGGAGACATGCAAGATCCAGCTCTAGAAGTTGAATCTAATATTATGGTTGCAGAAAAACTTAAAAGTCATGCTGACAGAAGAAGGCAGAGAGGTGAGGCTTCTTCTTCCTCTGCTTCGTCATCAGAGCCTAGATTAGATAAAATGACTAGAATGATAGAGTCATTGGCTACAGAAATATCTAAGCTAAAGATTGAGCAGAACTTAGGAAAAACAAGGCAGCAGAGCACATTTGCTCCAAGAAACTCAAATCCATACAGAAGAGCAAATGAGTAATTACAAATAATGCAGAGGGGTAAAGAACCGAATGAAGAACACAAAGTTAAAGCTCCTTTTGAAAATGTAGTCATGGAGGAGGAGCAAGTTGAAGATGAGGATGAAATACATTGCATGGAAGATAAAGGCAGTGCTGCCTTCTTGACATTGACTGAATATGAAGAGTCTTTACTGCAGGAACAAGACAGTCAAAGGTGGGACAGAGAAGTTGTTCTTTAGACTAGTGAACAGCAGAGGTATAAGCTGAGGTCACATGCAAATAATGCCAAGGATAATCCTGCCCAAAGAACTGATGTCCAAACAAAGTCACAGAATACCAGACAAAAGAGACCAGCAGTTGACCCAGTCATCCTCAAAGCTCCAGTTCAAGAGGTAAGAAGTCCTGACAAATCATCTTCTTTCAGCTTTGAGTCAAAAGTCTAGAAATTGAAAATATTTGTGCCTCTGGTAGAGTTGGTGAAGAGTGAAGTATTTAGAAAGCCTATCCTTGAGGCTCTTAAGCTAGAAACCACACAAACCTCCACCGACTCTGTAAATTTGCAAGATGATAGGCCTGTAGTTGTGCTGAGCCCAATGACTGAGCCTACTAATGATAACTCTCCATCTTTTTATGTCTCCTTGACCATACATGATAAAATCCTTCATAATTGCCTGCTAGACACAGGGGCCAGCCACAATCTGATGCCAAAAGTTGTCATGGAAGAGTTAGGCCTTGATATCACTAGACCATACCATGATCTATTCTCATTTGATTCAAGGAAAGTGAAATGCTTGGGACTACTAAAAGATTTAGCCATTACCCTAACTCAGCTGCCCATGAAGAGCATGGTGATGGACATTATGGTGGCAGATGTTCCTCCTAAGTTTGGCATGCTGTTGTCCAGAGGATGGATTAAGAGACTAGGTGGGACTTTACAAAATGATTTATCTTATGCCACTGTCCCAGTCTTTGGAGGAGAAAGCAGGAGATTATACAGAGAAGCACAATTGGCATACATCATTAGTGATGAAAGGAATCCTTCTAATCATCCCATTTATGCAGTGGACATTGATTTTGGAGCATGTATTCTTGAAATAGAAGAATCTCAAAAGGCCTCATTGCAGCTCAAGAAACCAATTGTTCAGGACGAAGAAGAGCAAGGAAGTCAAGTTTGGGAGATGTTCTTTGATGGAGCATGTTCTAGGGAGACTGCAGGAGCAGGGGCGGTGTTGTTATCTCCAAAACAAGAAAGCACGCAGCTATCTTTTAAGCTAGCCTTCCAAGTCACAAAAAATATAGCAGAGTATGAGGCTCTACTATTGGACCTTAACGAAGCAAAGACAGAGGAATCAAGAACATAAAGGTGTTTGGAGATGTTGATTTGATCATACAGCAAGTAAACAAAACATTTCAAGCAAAGCACCCAAGGCTGAAAGCATACAGGGATGAGGTATGGAGACTCAAAGATTCCTTTGATAGTTTTTGCATCTCATACATCCCTAGAGCCGAAAATCAGCTCGTTGATTCCCTTGTTGTTTTTGCTAGTCTATTTATCCCTCCAATGCCTCCCAGACTAGTGTATGAAGTCCAAATGAAGTATAGACCATCCTTGCCTGATAATGTCCAGCATTGGAAGGTTTTTAATGATGATGATGAGCTAAATAGATTCTTACAAGTCATTGATGAATTTTCTGATATGCAAATTGACCAAGAAAATGCAGCCTTGCAAGAAAGCCCCCAATCCTAGCTTAGAAATAAAATTGGCAAAGATAGCATTGTCCAACTTCCCAGCAATCATATTCCCAAGGGTCTAATTCCTCTAGAAAGATTGTTTGGCCAAAATGATGTACCTTACAAGACTACCCAAAAAGAGGACGAATCTGTAGTCTGTAAGCATGACATAGGGAGTACAGGTCAGCCTAGATATATAAATTTGTCCACCCATCTATCTGCTGATCAAAGTTCTGAATACTACAAATTAATGAAGCAATTTGCTGATGTTTTTACCTGGGAATATAGTGATCTAAAAACTTATGATAGGAATCTAGCATAAAATCCCTCTGGAGAAAGACATCAGTCCTTTCAAACAAAAGTTGAGACCAATAAATCCTATGCTTCTTCCTCTGATTGAAAAAGAAATTAAAAAGTTGTTGGCTGCCAAAATTATAGTTCCCCTCAGATATTCAAAATGGGTATCCAACCTAGTAGTAGTAAGGAAGAAAAGTGGAGAAATCAGACCTTGTGTTGATTTCAGAAACTTAAACAAGTGCTCTAAGAAAGATAATTATTCCTTACCCAAGATGGAGCATTCGCTACAAAAAGTCTCAGGAGCCAAAGTCATGTATTTCATAGATGGATTTTTAGGCTTTAATCATATTGTTGTGCATCCAGATGATCAAGAGAAGACTGCATTTACCACTCCTTGGGGCACTTTTATGTATGCCAAAATGCCTTTTGGATTAATGAATTTTGGAGCCACCTTTCAGAGAGCTATGGATATAGCATTTGTGGGAGAGAAGGACAGATTTGTCCTTATCTACCTTGTTGACATAACAGTGTACTCCAGCATCCATCATCCAGCATCCATCATGATCATTTACAGCATTTAAAGAAAGTGTTTTTGAAGTGCAAAAGGTTTGGGATTTCATTCAATCCTAAAAAATCACAATTTGCTTTAGAAGAAGGCAAATTGTTAGGACATATTGTTTCTGTTGCAGGTGTCCGAATTGACCCAGAAAGGGTAAAGGCCATATAGACTTTGTCTATCCCAAGATCGAAGAAGGATATCCAATCCTTTCTGAACAAAATTAATTTTGTGAGGAGGTTTATACCGAATTTTGCAGAACTAGTGAAGCATATTACCTCCATGTTGAGAAAAGGGTCAGAGGTAAGATGGACTGGTGCAGCAAGAAAATCATTTGATTCCATCAAGAAGGCTATAATGGAAGCTCCCACATTAATAAGTCTAGATTACAGCAAGGAGTCCCATGTATTCTCATTTACCTCTGAAAATACCATTGCAGCAGTGTTGTTGCAGGCAGATGAAGAAGGTTCAGAATATCCAGTAGCATTTTTTAGCAAAAACTTGAGGGATGTTGAACTAAGGTATGACATTATTGAAAAAATAGCATATGCTCTTATCAAATCTTTAAAATCTTTTAGAGTTTACATTCTGCATTCCAAGATAATTGCATATGTGCCATCTACTGCAATAAAAGAGGTCTTAACACAACCTGATGCTGATGGAAGAAGGGCTAAATGGATTGCAAAGTTGATTGAGTTTAATATAGAATTGAAGCCCACTAAGCTTGTCAGAGGTCAGGGCCTTTCCAAGTTGTTAGCCAAAGAAAATTGTAGAACTTTGGACATAAACCTTATGTGCTTGAATTTAGAAAATGGTCAAACAGAAGAAGAGGAAGTAGCTGAACCAGGGAGAGAGAAGTCAATGGCAGAAAATCTAGCTTCTTGTGACTGGTATTCCGAAATAGTTAAATTTTTGCTAAAGCTAGAAATCCCTTCAGGATTTACTCAAAGTCAAGCCAGAACTATAAAGCTTAGGGCAGCTAGACATTGCATTAATGAAAATCTACTCTATTGGAGGGATCCATCTGGGGTGCTTTGAGGTGTCTGGACAAAGAACAGTCAATAGAGGTTATGCAGCAGTTTCATTCCAGCATGTGTGGAGGGCACCATTATTGGAAGACTACAGCTCACAAAATCCTGAGAGCCAGTTATTAATGGCCCTCCTTATTTTCTGATGTATTTTCATTTTTTAAATCTTGTGACATGTGCGAAAGAATTAAAGGAAAACAATAGTTGAAGTCCCTGCCCTTAAAACCAATATTTGCAAAAGGACCTTTTCAGCAATGGGGCTTGGATTTCATTGGAGAAATCAATCCACATTCTAGTGGCCAGCACAGATGGATATTAGTAGCCATTGATTATTTCACTAAGTGGATTGAAGCAATCCCTACCAGAAAGGCTGATCATAATGTGGTCATGAAGTTTTTGACAGAGAAAATCTTCACCAGATTTGGTTGTCCACATAAATTAATCACAGATAATGCAGCAGCCTTCAGGGCAAAAGAATTGGTGGACATGTGCAATTCAGTGGGCATTAAATTGGTTCATTCCACCTCATACTATCCTCAAGGTAATGGTCTAGCAGAATCTTCCAACAAAAGTTTGATAAGGATAATAAAGAAGTTGTTGGATGATAACAAGAAGAACTGGGATTCTAAGCTCAAATATGCACTTTGGGCTGACAGAGTGACCATTAAGAAATCCACAGGGAATTCTCCATTTAAGTTGGTGTATGGCACAGAGGAAGTATTTCCAATTTAGCTTACTCTCCTTGTGGCAAAGTTCCTTCAATCAGAGCAGAATGAGGAAGGAGACATGGCAAAAAGAATCACTGATTTAACAGAGGTACATAAAATTAGAGAACAATTGGTTGAAAAGGCTACAGCACATCAGAAAAAAAAATCAAGGAATCCTTTGACAGGAAGGAAAAAACAAATAATTTTCAGGTTGGTGACTTGGTTTTGAAGTGGGATGCATTGAAAGAAAAGAAAGGCAATCATGGGAAATTTGATGCTTTCTGGACAGGGCCTTTCATCATTTCTCAGATCCAAGGGAATAACACCTTCATACTGAAAAGTATGGGAGGAGAAGCAGTTTTTGATGGCCCAGTTAATGGGCGTTTTCTGAAAAATTATGTTGTTTAAGGTCTTTAGCCTTAAAGTTTGTAAATATGTTGTTTTATTCAGTTTTGTGTAGGCAAAGTAGACTCCATGCCCAATGGAACACTAAGAATGTTGGCTAATTTGTTTTCAACTGGAAAGGCATGGATATGTAGGTTCTTGAGACCTCACAGGGAGGATCTCATCCCAGAATGAGCCAGTGTTAGCTTTGCTACATTTTGCGACATTTGTTGGATTAAAAATAGGTTGGGCAGTGCTAGTTTTGGTCACAAAGGGTTCTTAGCAGTTTTTCCCTCTTCTCCTTTATTTCCCTTTTCTCCATAAAACCCCTCTACCCCTATTCTACACCTGCATTTAGTGTAATATCCATGTTCTGTTAGCCCCCGGGTGCTGGGTTTAAAGGTTATAAAACCTCGATGATGTGACCCAGCATCGCAACCCGCAGCTCTCCCTGTCACATCAGTCCTACCCAACATGCACTTTTAACCTCTGCCGTCCGATGATCTCCGCCAGTGATCGGAGCACATTCACACTCCCTACTCCCATAACATGCCCGCACTTTAACCCGCGGGGAAAGTGGTTTGCCGCCCGTCATATCCGCCATGTGTCAGCCATCTATTCATATCGCGCCCTCGTATACGGATACCACCTGCCTCCCGTAAGCGGTGCGGGGAAACCGCTTACCACCCACATGTACGTCCTCTGCCCGTTAACACCCGCACACCTTTCTCGTGCAATGACCGTTGGATTTGTTGCACCCTGATCCGATGGCTCACATTTGTCTTCGTATGTTTTCCCTGATAGCTCCCTCTGATTCAATCTCCACCGTCCATTTCTATGATCCAACGGCCAATTTCCCTTCCACATCCTTCTCGACTATTCGTGTCCATAACCATTCTGCACTCCTGAAGGATGAAGCGATCAGCCACCAAGTACTTTGCATAGTTAATATTTCAACAACCACTTTCAAGAAGCAGAATGGCTGAAGAACAAAAGGACATTCCTCAAGCAGTTCACAACATTTATCAGTTATAGATCATTCTTCCATAAGACATTCTACTTGCTCAGGAGGGACAACAAAGTACCATAAAATGTCAAATGTATTTATTAAAGTAGCAGATTGTAGCAGAGATTCATCTCAGATAGTTAATATGGTTGGTGGTCCATTATGACCCCTCCACACATAGGATAGTTGTAAACAAACTCTATATATACCAAGAAGAGAGATGTAGTCTGGGATGATGGTTGATGGTTTTGGTTTTGATGTAAGATTCAACTTCTGGAGACTGTAACTACTGTGATACTTGTAGCATCTGGTCTTCATTTTCAACTAATACAAGCTTCTTTTGCTGTTAATTGCTCACTTTCCACTTCTTCTTTGTTCTAGGTTATGCCTGTTATGCATTTATTCATGTGCTCTTGATATTTAGCATTAGAGGGGCTATCATCCCACCTCTATGTTAGAATCTTTATGTATTATAGAATGTGTTATGCAGGTTTCTTTTTGCTTAATGCCAGAGAGTTGTCATCATGTCTTTGTATTAAGAAATAGATTTGCATACCTCTTTACTGATTGCAACCAGCCATCACATGGTCTTGTGCATCTGCTGGTGTGGTCAATATTCTCCATATTCACTTAATCCTCAAACTGTGAGTAATTGGTGGTCTAAAGCCTTGTACTCTGGGGGTGTTCACCCATGTCTGGAGTTAAGCATAGTAGAAGTGGTTATCTGGCTTGCATATGCATCAAACCTCCCATTCATCCATTTCCAACATTTTGTTGAGTTTGTAATGTTCCCGAGCATCTCTGAGATACAACCTAGGAGAGTTTCTTGGGGTGATAACAGTAGGACCTCAATGAAGCGTGATGCATGTATAAGGGAAGCTAAAGGTAAGGATATGTAAACCAGATGAATTGGTTGGTTCAATTTGTGTAAATGGATGGTGGCAAGATAGTCATGAGAAATGTAACCAGGAAAGATAAGGTGAATGGATTGAGGTGTCATATGCCTTGGTTATGTTGGAAACTATTTTTCTCAATGTTATGCATGGATAAATGGAGTTATCCTAACCTTGACCTTATGATGAGCAGGTAGCTGATGTGTTGACAAAATATCTTCCGAATAAGAAGTTTGAATATTTTAGAAGCATGATTGGGTTAGTTGATGTTACAGATTTAGTTGATAGGGAGAGATGAAGTGTCTTATGGCAAGATGCCTGGGAGGAAATTTGGTCGGCCTATGTATTATTGTCTAGATTTCGAAGTATGGAGGATGGTGTTGGTCATGGAGCTTTGACCTTGGATACGCACCTACATCCCTAGGTTAATGGTAGAGCTTAAAAGCCTAATGGTACCTAGAAGTGGCTAAAGCTTGAGTCCATCTTAGTCCCATCTGATTATATTACCATGGTCAAGCATCTAATATGTAGCATTGAGTGTGATAGAACTCTTCGTAGTTCATTTCATTTTGAGATCTTCCATGTACTCTTATATGTATGTAATTATGAATACCTCCCTAGTTAAGAGGAAGTGTTTAATAATGTAGCTAGTGTCGGTATTCATAATTGTACTTGTCAAAAGAAAATTTATTATTAAAGAAAATGACTTATGAAAGCATAAATTTCATGCTTGGGTCAATGTTTTCTAGGTCAAAGCCTCAATTGAAGGCTTTTATGTTTTGTCTTGAGTCATTAGAGTCATTATCATTTTTATTAGACCCTTCTTGGGCTTTTGTATCATGTAAAAAGAATTATTTTTTAGTCAAAAATGTTATTTTTCACCTCCACACCAACTTGGCCATGTCCCAACGAAGTCAGCCTACATTATGGCAATTCGACCAAGGAGAAAGGCTATATATAAAGAGGCAGTTCGACCTAGGAGCATTCACTCTACAATTTTTATCTTCAAGGAAGAGAGACAGAAAAGAGACTGAAGTAGCTAGAGAAGGATGAAATTTGCTAGGAAGACCTAATTCAATTTTCTGGGTTTTCTATCTCTCACATGGGTGAAGTTTCTGGGAAGTTGTTGAGGCTGACATTCTATGTCTACTACAAGTTTGAAATTCTATTGTTGGGGGTTGAAGTTTTGTTGTTGGGGGGTCAAATTTCTGTTGTTGGGGGGCTGAAATTCTGGATTGAAACTATTGTTGGAGACTTGTTACTTGGATACTTTGACAGGGATTAACTATTGAAGGGAATGGTTGACTTGTTGGTTGAAGGAGGTCTTTTTCTAGGTCTGAGCAGCCTTGAAGAGTCTCATCTTGATTTGAATCTACAGAAGGAAGATTTTGACTGGATTTTCCCCTTATAGGGGTTTTTCCCTAGCTGAGCGCCTACATCTTGTGTCTCGTGTTCTTGTGATCTTCATATACATATAATTTGGTAATCTCTTAGTGAAATATAAACTAATAAAGAATTAAAAGAAGCCTATATAATTCAGAAGTAATTATCAAGAAAGAGGAATCAAATCCTAATTCCTATAAACATTGATTTCTCAACAGTGTAGAGGCAGACCTAGAATTGTGGCTCAGATCTCAGGATAGCACAATTTGGGTCACAATCGCACTCAGTAAATGTTTTGTTTTCATTTGGAGGCCTTCAACCACACCCAGGCCTTGTCATGCATGTGGTTGGGTTTTAAGTTGTGAGAAAATCAACCCTAGCTCAGGGTTTGGTCACCTGGGGTGGTCCTTTGGCCCTTAGGTGTCCTGTAGCCCTGATGAATGTTGTGAGTTGTAATTGGATGGTCAGTTATAGGTCCCACTTCCTTAATTGTAGCTAGGAGGTTGGGTCATGTCTTAGTAACTCTTCATCTCGTGGTTACCCTAGAAGGCCGGTGAAATTAGGTAAATGTGGGAGGAGGCATTAGAAGGTTGAAGCTTGCAACAAGTAGAATCTTGCACACTCTTCAAGGTTGGTTCCTAAATTAGGTTGTAGCCTATTGCAAATATTTGCTTGTACATTTTTTATGTTGGTTCCTCAATCAGGTCGTAGCATACTGCAAGTAGTTTCTTGCCTTAAGGGTGGGTGCCTCCAACAAATCTATGCCTACAAACATATGTAATGAATTGAAGAACAGGTTTTCTCTCATAAGGGTTTCCATGTAAAATATTGTGTCCTCTTGTGTTGATGTGATGAAGGTTTATTAATGCATGGTTTCATTTAATGTTATGATGAATTTTTTAATGATACACTACTACATGGTTATTTATTAATGAAATGTTTTGAAATGTTAAGTTTTCCACTACACAAATTCACCCCAACCCCCCCCCCCCCCCCCCCCACCCCAACCCCCTTCAGTGTGATCCTTGGATTAACACCTTATTCTCCTTACCCTTGATATACTTGATCTCGAAGTCAAATTCACTAATGAGGAATGACCATCTCAGCTATCTTGAATTCAATTTAGGTTGGTCCAATAGATATTTTAGTGCCACATGGTCTAACATCAACATGAACTTTTTCTCAATCAAGTAATGTCTCCACATTTTTAATGCATGAATGATTGTCGCAAATTTTAAGTCATGAGTAACATAATTCCTTGATTTGTAGCAAATTATATGTCTATCCTACAATAATACTCCTCCCATTACTTCTTCCCAAGCATATGTGTAAACTAAGAAATATTTCTCTAAATCAGCAATTCTTAATATGGGTGCATGTGTGAAAAGATACTTGAGTTGCTCAAAGTTGGTTGTGCACTCTAATTTCCACATAAATGCTACCCCTTTCCTTTGTCAAGCCATTATTGGATAACCAATTTTTGAAAAGTCTCGGTTGAACCTTTGATATATCCTTCCAACCCCATAAATTATCTAACTTGGGTGACATTTTTGGGGGTGGGCCATTCCATGATGGCCCTAATTTTATCAAGGACCATAACCACACCTTCTTCTAAGATCATGTGCCCCAAATATTGAACCTGAGGCTTAAAGAACTCACACATACTGATCTTAGTGTATAACTTGTGTTCAGTTAGTAACTGTAATATTTCCTTTGAATGTTCCTCATGCTCCTCTCTTTTTTTTAGTAGACCATAATAGCATCCACAAATTCTAAAAAATACATGTCCAAGTATTGACTGATCACGTTTTTCATTAAGCCATGGTCATGGTTGGTGCATTTGTAAGTCTAAATGGAACCACCATGAACTTGTAGTGCCTATATCTTGTTCTGAATGTCATTTTATGAATGTATTCATCTTTGATCTTGACTTAGTGATAGCCATACCTTAAGTCAATTTTTGAAAACATAGCAACTCCTCTTAGCTAATCAAGCAAATTGTCAATCCTTGATAGTCGATATTTATTCTTTATTGTTGTTTTGTTCAACTGTTAGTAGTAGATGCATAGCTACAACATGTTATCCTTCTTCTTTAAAATAGAACTTGTTCTCCTCATGGTGACACACTAGGTATTATATACCCCTTCTCCAACAACTCCTTTAGTTTCAATTTCAATTCCATCAATTTGGGGGTGCTCATGTGATCAGGTGCCTTAGAGACTAGCACCAAACCAAGAATTATATCAATAGAGAAATTGATATCTCTTAGGTGGTGACCCTAGTATTTCATCTAGAAATACATCATTATACTATTGTAAAATGGATTGGTTCTCAAGTTCAATTTTTTTTTCCTCTGCTACATTGTTCACTTGAATGATGAATAAAGTACACCCTTTTTTACTGCACTTCTTTACATGTAACATTGAAATATGTCTAACAAAAATAGGCTTATTCTTTCCTTGAAATGTTGTTATCTCACCTTCATTATCAAGGCATTCCAATGATTTATTGTAACAATCCACCTTAGACGTGTGGCCTGCCAACCAATCCATACCATTAATACATCATATGAACCCAATGGAAGGACATTGAGATACGTTTTTGTAGCCATGCCATCCAATTCTAGGTGGCATGATTCTACCAATTATGTTTCTTTCTTCATGGCCCTCGTAGCTAACTGAACCATCCACATCTTGGTATAATCTTTTTGCATGGTGAAATCTTTTACAACTTTAGGGCTAATATAACTAAGGTTAGATCCTAGGTCTATCAAAATTGAAACAAATTGATTAATGATCATGCCTTCCATCTCAATGACCAAGACCTAGTGATCTACTTGCCAATTGTCTAATGCAGTGTAAATTTGAGGAATACTCCAAGCTACCCCGTTCACTATCATTGCATCTTCTACGTTGTATAACCCTTTTTCATTTTGCTTTTTTGTTTGAGGGAAATCCCTTCGCAGGTGGTTTCCTCCACAACTTTAGCATTGAAGTTTCTTACCCCTTGATTTCTTCTCTTGGTGGTTTGGAGAGTTGATCTTTGTTAGCAAGTGTTACACAATATTTTGTCACGCCTCTTGCACTTCCCTGTGACATACCCCAAAGTGCCCGAAACATGACCAATATACAGTATACTCATCCATTTATACATCTAATATCCCTCCTAAGACTTTTATTGGAAAATGCCTTAAGCTTTCCCTGAAGAAATTTCTCTTAAAACCATATTATGAGATTCATTGCTCTTATGAGGCTTAAAACGCGATGGTCACATGTTTCACTATGTTTGACCAGCAATGGCATTGCTCTGTTCCCTTGCATACCTACGATGATCCCAAAAAGGTAATTTTCCCAAAGAGGATGAGAAGCTTTGTGATCTAGAAGCTTCTAGAGTGATGAGCTGGAGGTTGTTTCGGGTAGATGAGGTCGAATCCTCTCAACTTGGCCTCTTTTTCTTATCCCTATGAGCTACCTCCTTGAGAGGAGGGCCTAATCTATCTTTGGAGAGGTCCTAACTCCCTTTCCCAGCCTATAAATTCATCCTCTCCCATTCCCAAATGGTTGGTCTATGTCTATTTGCATCCTTATGCTAAGCTTGTGCCTAGAGGATATTCATTTGACTTGGAGAAGGAGTGCTTGAAGAGTTCTTGGCTTGGACTTGGATTACCACCCAAGGAGAGCCTTTCAACATCAAGGCTTTGGTTGTAATCTTCCCTTTATTTCCTAATAATATATAATTGTTGGTTCATCTTCCCAAAATGTATATGTTATCATTTAGCTTGACATTCCTTGATCAGTTAAGTAGGTTGTTATTGGATTTGCTATTGATTTTGGCATGCTTTGTTGTCTCTTGATCACTTGTGTAGGTACATAAACACTGATAGAAGTAGGAACAAGTCTGTCACACAAGCAGTTTGAGGCACTCAACAAAGGAAACCAGAATAGCATCAGAATGAGGTAGGCCATCTCCTTCGTTCCTCTTTTCAATTATAGCCTAAGTAGATGTCTAGTTGATTGTTACTTCAATTGCTAGACCCACTCATTGGAATAGAGGGGTCATCTCTGTCCATGGAGAGGATTAACCTTGTCAACAAAATGGTGACTCCACTAGGGAGCATATGATCCTTTACTTCCATTTCTTCACCTTGTCATTTGACGAGTTTGATCAACCATTCATTCCCAGACTTCATTGCTTGTCTGTAGTTAGTCCCATTTCTGGTAAATACTTGAAGGTTGTTCATTTGAGTTGTTCTTGAAGATTTTTTGTTTTTTCTTGCCCATTGTGTTTTTGGCCCTGAAGGTCATGATGGTATCGTGGATTTTTTTATTACGGTAGTGATGATCATTGCTTTTCTCTTAACAGGTGCGATGATTGAAGAAGTTAAAGAAATTTAGTGTTTGTCTTCTTGTTTTCAATTCTTTTTGCCTACTCCCAGTGATTTACCAATGTGATCTTAGTTGACTCTTTTATCATCTGATTGCAATTGCTTCTTAACTTGGTTTAAGTGTGTTTGAAGTTTGATTAGCCTTTTAGGGTTCTAGGTCTTCTAGGTCATCCTTCATTTGCTCATTGATCTTCCCATCAGAGATCAATTACCTGCGTTAAAGAGTCTTTTGTGTGTTTGGGCGTCCTTATGCAAATGAATTTTGGTTCTTGTGCCTTAGTTTTTTTTCATTACTGTCAGATTGAGTAAATATTGTGAAATTCGCTTAAGTTTCATTTGAAAAACAATAGATTACAAATTTATTGTCTCGTTTGAATCGAAAGGGAGTTTTTTCTTTGAGTTTGTGTTTCGAAAAGTGAAAGTGAAAGTGTTTGTCTTTTCATAGTTTTCGAAGCATTTTTTGTTGCATTCAAATCATTAATGTGAAAGAGATTTTCATGTTTTTTGGCTTGCTTTCATTCTCTTTTACTTTATGCAATAGATTACATTGATTGCACTAAAATGAAAAAAAATAAAAATAAATAAAATAAAATAAAAAATAAAATAAAATAAAATATCATCATTATATCTTAAGGTAGTTTTGCTTTAAGTTTTGTTTTGCCATTGCATTTGCTTATCATATCAAAGATTAGATTTCATGTTTTGCATTTAGCATTTGAAGATTGTCATTGATGCATTGTTGCTTGTTTGATGCATGAGTTGAGTGTTTATATTCCCTACATAGATATCTTTCATCGAATTGAAGGATTTCATTTAATCATTTAGTTGCATTTTAGGAACAGGTAACATTGTTAAGGCCTTGAAATCGAAACATGATTCCAATATCAACTTTAAAATCTATCAATTAACCTAAGGAGCATTTGAAACATTAACCTTCATACTTAACGGTCTAGGCTAGAGACGTGTTCCAGCATCTATAAAACTTAGCAGTTGTCATTCGCTTCAGCATTAGATATTGCTAGCACGGACTTGAGATCCTCGTATTGTCATGTATATAAAGGGAGACCCTCATAGGTTGCAAACCTTTATCCATAGGAAGTCAAGTATGTCACCTTGTAAACATGATACACCAAACACAACATTCAGGGAGATTGTCTGCATGTACCTCAAGTCCTTGGTAAATTTATTTATTGAGGTGTATATTGCAGTTCACAGTTACTTGGTACTCCTTTCACCTAGAGTTACCTGAGCAATCATTTCGATATTTTCTGACTCTTTAAATTTGAAAAGATCAATGAGCAACTTGTCCTTTCAAGCTTGCTAAACCATCGAAAGTGACTAGAGTCACCTTTTTGTCCTTTTCTCAACTCTTAAAAGATGAAAAGGAAAAGTTGTTTCTAAAAAAAACTTCCCACAATAAACATGTCGAACCCAAGCAGTTGCTTCTTCGACCAATATTTAGTAATTCCCTATTAATTTCAAGACTGTTAAAAACCCTCAACCAATCCCCTTTCCCTTTTTCTTTTGATAGGAATTCATCATGGCTGAACCATTGAGCTCATCTCATAGTTCCCCTTCATTGTCTGATACTAAAGGGTCCTCCCAAGGAGTTCATCCGGAGCTTCCTTAGTCACTTGAGGATCAAGGTTTTGAACCTGGGATTATTCCAAGCATCCAACCCTTGTCTTCTTGTCCACCTCCATCGGATTACTGGTCACCTCAAGAATCTGACGCTGATACTTCTGATAATCCTATTCAGAGCCTTGAGAGTTGATAGAGACTTGTTATTTATTCGTCGAACCCATTATTCGATTCTATTGTCATATCTCCTCAACATCCTTACAATCCTTACGATCAACCTGGTATTCCTTTGAAGTTATCCCCTCGTATGTCTCGGGTTCTGTGTCACCAGTTGTTTCCATCTATGGAGTCAGAAGGTGAAATACCAACCTCTTCTCTAGGTCATTCAGAAGTTTCTACTACCCATACTCCTCATATTAATGATGAGCAAGGATATGAATTTCCTCCAAAAGGCTTTCCTTATACAGGAAGAGTCCCGTCTCTCACTTTCCCTGAAACTAGTGAACCCATGTTGCTACATGGTTATACAACCTTAGCTTAGTTAGTTTTAGGTACTCCTAGTGCTTTGTCATTGTATCAAAATCCCATTTGGTCTTCAAATTCTATGCCCACATTCGGTCTGTTTGTTCAAAACACGACCTCTCGAACTTCTGTACAAACTACTATCACATAAGTTCCGATTCAACCCATGATTCTGTCACAACCTATCTCGTCATTTTGACTAACCCTTTTGGTAAAACCAATTATTTTAGGTCAGATTTCGATTAGTTCTTCTACCCCTCCATCAAGTGGACAAAATGTGCCACTGCCTCGGGGGCAGGATCCGAATACCCCTCTTGTGTCAGGTGAAACCAACGTGAGTGGATTACAAATTCACATGGTCGGAGTTAATCAACCTTATTATGGTAGTATTCCTAACCTTGTTGGTCCATCTGGGTCATGAAACATCCAATATCAGCATCCTTATATGGCTCAGATTCCACTCCAACAGGCTTATGTCCCATATGGTTCGCAAGCCTTAGTTAATTTGTCTTACATTCCTCAAGCAGGAGCTTATGGTCAATCCAATATTCCTGGTGGATATGGTCAAATTCAATTCACGAATTATCAATACCCACAAGGTATATCCCAAGGAACTATCCAGCAACCCTTGCAGCAGCAAGGACAACCTTTGCAGCCATAAGGGCAGCCCTTACAGCAGCAAGGGAAACCTTTGTAGCAGTAAGGGAAACCTTTGCAGCAGCAAGGGAAACTATTACAACAGCAGGGACAACCTTTGTTGTAGTCTCAGCACCCTTTGTAGCCACAAACTCAGTTTGCTCAGCAGTCTACTCAACCTTTGTACTCGCAAGGCCAATCTTTGCAACAGTAAGGTCAACCTTTACAACAGTAAAGTCAGCCTTTGCAGCAACAAGGTCAACCTTCGCAGCAGCAAGATTTATATGTGTATCAACAAGGTCATCCTTTGTAAGCCCAAGGTCAACCCCTGTAGCAGTAGGGTCAATCTCCTTTTGTCTAGGGTCAACAAGTTCCTTATAACTCATATGTCATGTACAATGCTTATCAGTAGCCTATGGTAGGTCAATATCCAACCTACCCTGGACCAAATCCACCTTATGGTCAAGGTTACCCTCAGTGGGGAAAAAATCAAGTCCCATATGGACAAAATCCTCCACTATGGGGGCAAAATATTTACCAGCAAGGATGGAACCCGCAATTTGGGTCTCCTCAAAGACCCTATATGCCATTAAACAAGTAATTTCCTTTCTTGGCTATGTTGGAGCTGCTCGATGTCTCGAGGCTCAAGGATGATCCTATTCTTCATTTTCCTTACTGGCCTCGAGTTCCAAAGAAAATTCCAAGCGATTGCCCCAAATTCGAGGGAAAGTCAAAGGAGGACCTGCAAGCCCATGTGAAAACATATCACCTATGGTGCTCCTCCAATTCATATGTCGATGATTCTATATGTCTTCGACTCTTTCAGAGAACTCTCCCAGGTGCTGCCGGAAAATGGTATATCGAGTTGCCTCGAGGTACCTATGTTTACTTCAACTCTCTGGCTATGGTTTTTCACACCCACTTCCAATTGTTGGTTCGATATGAAACTAGCACTCATTTTCTCACATCCCTTAAGCAAAACACCACGACCCACATTTCTGATCATATCCATGAATGGGGACGTCAGCGTCACCTCATCAAATTTGAGATTGTTGATGATTTTTTGATAGAATGGTTCACAAAACCAATCTCTAACAAGATTTATCAGGATATAGCTATGGGTGAATGTGTTACTAAAGAGCAAACTATCACCCATGCCCAGTATTTAGACTTAGTCTATTCAAAATCTGGCATGTTTTATGAGATGTTGCCTGATGCTCTGAGACCATCTTCATATCTGACAGTATCAAAGTCTCCCGATACACCACCTATTGATGGTGTGATTGGTTCCATGTCTCATACTTCCACAAAAGCTTCTTTGAAGCAGAAATCTATTTCAAACATTGGTTCCAATAATCCCTCAAAAAATTCATCTAGTCCTAGTAAAACCTCTGAGGTACATGTTGTTCAATCTACCGCAATAGATAAGGTCTCTAAAGTTAAGAAAAAGGGAAAAGGTAAAGGCAAAGTCGATGCCCCAAAACAGGATCCACCTAAGGCATCTATTGATGATGATTCTAAGAGAAAGATGAAATATCCTTGCCTCATCTGTGAGAAGGATCATTACACCAAGGATTTTCATCGACATTCTGAAGTTAACTGCTTGTTGAGAGGGACTTTAGCTATCCTAAAAGAGCCTTTTCCATCTCAAAAAACACAGTTGGTAGACCAACTACAGTCCTCTGCCTCCTCTAGTTCCCAAGTTTTCATGATGCAAGGTTCATCACCTATTTCGATTGCTACTCAAACTAAGGACTATCAAAACACGCATAAGAAGATGATGGAGAAATAATTCATTGATATCCCTTCTACTTCTACTCCGTCTAGTTCTGGTCCACTCCATATTGAGTGCCCTAACAGTGAATCCATAATCTGACCACCTCCCAAGGGTGTTCTTCGGAAATCATCTTATAATCTAAATGCTAAAGCCACACAACACTACAATATTCTTGAAGATTTAGCTCAAGCACCTTCGATGATGTCTGCCTTGGAGGTCCTCCAAACCTGTCCAACACAACAGAATTCACTGTTGTCTATTATAGTTGCTATTGATTTCTGATTCGAATCTGATTACCTTTGATCTTGAAAACCATGTTCCTCATATTCCACATCATATTTCTTTTCTGATACATCTTCTTATTAAAGGAAAGACGATCCATCAGATTGTTATTGATGAAGGTGATTCTACCTACATCATGTTTGTTTCATGTTGGAAGGCCATTGACTCTCCTTCTCTTAACCAGTCCTCGAGCACTTTGGAAGCCTTTGATGGTAGAGGCTCACATCCATACGATATTCTCACGAACTTTCTGATTACATTAGAAGGAAAGACCGTTGAATTATAAGTAGAAGTTGTAGATGTGAATGTCAACTACAACCTTCTTCTTGGATGCAGCTAGACCCATGCTATGTTTTGTGTGGTGTCTTCTTTGTTCCGGGTGCTTCGTTTTCTTCATGAAGGAAAAATTGTCACCGTCGACCAGTTGTCTTTCTTTTCTTCTGGTTCATCGAACGGCAACATCCCTTACATGGGAAATTATCAGATTTCTTATGAGAGTGAGGGTGCAAGTCTCTTCAAAGGCTCTACTTTAATGGGTACTTTTACTCTCCCACCTTCAAATTTTAATTCAATCAATATGATCTCGGTTTCTACGGATCCTTGGATTATTCCTACCCCATATCAAATTGATTCCTTTGGCGATTCTATGCCTTTAAGTCCATTGGAGCAAAACTATCAATAAATTGTCGTAGCTTTGATGGCCACTTCAAAAATTCATGTTGGGCATGGAATCCCCCCAAGGCATGTTTTGGGCTCAAAGCCCAAGTTTTGACTTAATCTTGTTGTAAAGACTCCGCGAATTGCGAGCACGGAGCGCAAAATGTATGATAGAGTCACAGGGTTGTCTGCCCTAGTCTTGTAATGTAATGTCGGCCTACTCATGGTTCGTGGACCATGGGATTGTATAAATAGAGTGAGGCTCTAAGTGTAAAAGGAAGAGGCAAGGAAGAGAGTAGAAGAACAGAGCAAGGGTCTAAGTGTGTCTTGGGTCGTAGAGTAGGAAAAGGCTCTGCAACTGAGTGTGCAGAGGCCTAGTAGTCCGCAGCTGAGTGCGTGGACCCCTGCAATTGAGCGCGTAGGGTGGAGTCAAGTTTGTAACCGAGGAAGATAATAATAAAGAGAAGTTTTATCTTAATTCCGTGTATCTATTCTTGGGTTCTTAGTTGTTTGATATAAATTGAAATTATATTGTTTATTTAATGCACACACCTGTATGAATGATTTATATTGCTACGTATAACTTAAAGCATGCAAGTAAACTAAGTTAATCAACTAACAGCAGAATACTAGTAAAGGCTTGGGTAATAACAGTGTTCGGCCCACGAGTAGGGCTACATAGCATCTCAGGTTGCAAGGTACGAGTAAGTGCCTATAGCGACGTGCGAACAGGGTCGAACAGCGGACCACTTGAAGTCATCAAACATCTCCAAGGTGTGAAAACCTGGTTCTAGCACCCTCCCATACCACTTCAGGTGAGACCTCAGTCCGCAGTCGACGGACTGTTCCCGAAAGAGCCAATAGTAACGGGATTTGTTTGGCTAAATCACCTATGAACCTAGGTCAGGCCCCAACAAGCCAACAAATGGTTTCATTGTTGAGACCGTGATCTGCATAAGAGATGTCTGATGTCGTGTCACTGGAATCCAACAAAGAAATAAATTGAAGAGTGGCTGGACAAAAAGATTCACGAGTTTGTGGCGCAAGAAAACAGGAATCCGCGAGTATCGAAGGAACAGTGGTTAGAGCACTACTTATATATGGAAATCCACAAAATTTACTTTGCATCCTTCCCCTCTGAGTTGTACGAGTGGACCGCGAAGCTAGCAGACAGTCAAGGAAGGTATAGGCTCGACAAACTGATTGTGTGGACTCCAGAGTTGGTGCGTAGACTAGAAACCTCAGAAGATAAGATCGCAAGTTTTGTGGACCATTGGCTTGATCAAATTATCGGAGGGTTTATCACCGAGTTCGCGGTAGATATTTTAATCATCTATAGCAAGGCGGAATGACACTTCCTCAAAGGGCCGAGGTAAGTACGTTAAATATTTGAACACGAATTAAAATGCTAATGTGTGAAAAGCAGGTTATGCGAATAAATTGATGTTTGGGGCCATGAGATGTGTGAGGATCTATAGAAATGAAGGTAGCACAAAGATAGAAACTAGCTCCTTGATTTTACCTTGACAAGAAAGCGAGGAAGAGCTCACGAAAGTTTCACCAAGAAGTGCGATCAGTCTGATAAGGTAGAAAATTTCGCGCATACCACCTACACCTACACCACCACTAGTTTCACCATCTTCACCCCCATCTCCACCCACACCACCTCCACCACCAGCACAGTTCAATATGGTGAGTGCAATAAAGTTGCTAGTGTTCAAAGGAGTACGGAACGAAGATCTGGCCCAATTTTGGTCTGTGTTAAAGGTTGTATGGGAAGTGCAAGAAGTCACAAATGACAACATAAAGAAGGCAACGCTGGTAAGCGCATTGCAAGATCACACACTGACGTGGTACATTAAGCATTCTAATGACAATCTAAATGTGAGGATCATGGATATCCAAGTTGTGTTATACAGGGAATTTAGCAGGCCAAAATCGTAGACACAATTGATTATCAGGTTTAAGGAAATCACGATGCTTCCAATCGAAACCCACTAGGAGCTAGATCAGAGGCTGAAGTGTATGATTCACGAATCCAACATGACCTTGATGGATGGGCAGCACCACGCATGGTTTGTAGCGTCACTAATGACGTATCTAAGGACCGCACTATCATAGCAGAAGCTATCCACTCAGGCCGAAGCTTTGGACATTTCAATGAGACTGCACGAGACCCGAATACAAGATCCTAGTCTAGAAGTCTAATAGATCCACATGCAGTTGAAAAACTTGTGTCTGGAGATACAGAGTTTGAAACAAGATAGAACAACTCGCCCAGAGGCGCGCGAGGAGGTATGGTGCATAAATTGGAAAGGCCAAGGACATGACAAGGACCATTGTCTAATTTTTGTGAATTACCTAGCGGGAGGAAGACCAATGCCATTGAGACTAGAGGCACAAGCAGGACTGAGCGCAACGCCTGCACTATGGTAGGCGATTTTTTAGATAGGAGGGAAGCATGCTATAGATAACTGCCATCTATTTCAGAAGTATACGCAGACTCCCAACAATTGTTCTGTAATTTCTGCAGGTCGGTAGGCCATATTGAGCACACCTATAGGAGTTATGAGTTGATTATGGATCGAGCTCCTACCTACAGAGTTCAGACTGAAATGAGAGCCCTCGGTCAAAATGCAAGGATGGCGTGCACTGGATTTCAGGGGCGCGGATGAGGTCGAGGTGGAATGGGACCAAGAAGGGGTCGCAGACAGTTGATTTGTTATAATCGTGGAGGGCCAAGGCATTATGCCTGCGATTGTACAAATCCGACGAGAGCATCATGTTTATATTGTACCCAGTTTGATCATGAGATAGAGGACTACCCCATGCTGATAGCGAGGTTGCGCAATAAAGGAACACTCCAGCCTCCCCCGACTCAGAACCTGCAAATGATGAGGTCTGAGCCATGCGAAGAGGACCCGAATGTAAACATCGTGCTCTGAAGCAGTATCATGACAGGAGATGACAAGGGAAAGCAACCCGAAGAGAGTGCTTGGGTTCGCAAGGCTCTCACAAAGGAACTATTAGCTTTGTTGGCGTTTGACCCAAAAATGGATCCAAAACACTCCCTAAGTCTTCAAAAGTGCTTAAGATCATCTAAATATCCAAACAAGCGAGGGAGGAGAGCCCTTGGTAGGGAAAAAATGCACTATCGGGAGGCAAAAAATGCATTTAAACAGTCAAAAACCCTTATTGCAGGCTTAAAACTCAAGAACACACAGCTGCCATTAGATCTGGCCAATCAACAGCCCAAATCTAAGCGGCTAATCGTAAATCGGCGGTCGCAGGTAGTGGCAATCGGTGTTGGACACTACCAATCAACGATCGTCAATGATAGGATTGGCGGGTCGCAATCGGCGAAGGCAAATTGGCGGTATCGGCGCAGACAATATGGAAGTTGTGGCTGCGATCGGCAATTAAACGTGGAGCGTCGATCCTGCGCGCAGATCGACGGCCCACATTGCATCGTCGGAACGTTATCGGCACTATACCACGGGCGGGGCCTATGCACATACATATGGGCGACCCGATAGCCGAACCCGACAGCATTATATATGAGAATTCATAAATGTTGAAGTCCGCACCAAAGCCATTTTTAAAGCATTTTCTATATATTTCGTTATATAATGAAATATAAAGGGAAATAGGGGCAGTGCGATAGCGATGGAACCCAGACCCGATGGGTTTCGGGAATCAAAAAATATATTTTTTTAAGTCAGCAAAAGCCCAATTTCTAATGTATTTTGTGTATTTTCGTTATATAACGAAAATATAAAGGGAGCATTGGCCAGCATCGATTGTAATGAGTCTCGGACCTAAAAGGGTCCGGGAAGTGAAATACATAATTTTTCAAGTCTGCCAAAGTCCTTTTTTAATGATTTTCAATTTTTTAGGTGCATTTTAAAAACACAAAGAAATCGCGAAACAGGCAGGGTTTCGGGCGACCCATGGGTGGTAAGTGGTTTAGGCTGAGTTCCACCCGATGCCACCCAACAGCTGCCACGTGTCCAAGACAAGGAGATAAAAAACCGCCCTCATCGGGCGGTT
This sequence comes from Pinus taeda, assembly GCA_000404065.3. Classification (NCBI taxonomy): domain Eukaryota; kingdom Viridiplantae; phylum Streptophyta; class Pinopsida; order Pinales; family Pinaceae; genus Pinus; species Pinus taeda. The sequence goes on along the minus strand of APFE030331293.1, from coordinate 61,127 downwards.
AACTCCAGTACAAAAGAGGCGCCTGAAATGGATCGTCACTATTGGATCTAGGACTCCCAGATCAATGGTGGAGATGTGTTATCATTGCAAGGGTGGACCCAAGAGGAGAATAAGCCATATCTAAGGATTTTTGGAAGTCCAAAAAGGATACAGAGGGGCGGGATGTCTCAGTATTGCTGCGTTTTCTATTTAAAACGGAAAACATTCATGTATTAACAGAAAGGGGCCATTTAAAGGGATTATAAGGGCCCGAAGACACATTCCACCATATAACAGAGCCCGGAAAACATATTGCCAGGAAACATGGATCAAAAAGGGAAAGAGAAAGGCCACAACATGCAACTCACCTGAAACAGAGACATCATGGGCATCAATGTTATGAAACCATCTCACAAAAAGATAGAAAAGATAGTTGAACACCTTAGAATTCAGTCTCTTCGAGGGGGCAACCTCCTTTACATTACAGAAATGAACAATTCTTCGATGATACAAATGACAAGACCTCCTTTCTATATATAGGAGTCTAAGGGGTCATAATATAATCAGAGCCG